>CM050174.1:34733158-34859676 GCA_027410445.1 Discoglossus pictus
ACTGGTCACCTTCATATAAGTAACTAGCGAATTGCCCGTCAAAAAATGACGGCAATGAAATTGTAAGTAAGCTAATGCTGTTTGGTGTATAATAATGAAATATGTAATACATTACTAAATGAATATACTTTACCTATTTTGAAGCATTGTGTTGAAGAGCTGGCAATCTGTTTTGATGTTGCTGCAGCATTAGTGGTGTGGAGCTGCTGTGTAAGCGTGCTGAATGTGTGCACTGTGTGGTATGAATATCCGTAGGTGGTTTGTGGCGTTTTGCGAGTTTGTTGTGGTGTTTTGCGAGTTTAGAGTGCTGTAGCCTCGTTTTCGTTTTGTTCGGCGGCCATTTTTTCTGTCGCTTAGATTTTTTTTTAGTCTCAAAACTCTTTTATTTCGAGTAAAATGGAGGTCTAAGTTGCATTTTTGAGGTCCTGGGTGCTCCCTCTTGGTGTAGGTAAGGTTTTTATGTATGTGCTGTGTGTATGTATTGTGTTTTAAATGTTTGTATGTCGGCGTGTTGCGTCCGATGTTTGCGAGGTCGTAATGTGTGGTAACGTGTTTCGTAGGTTGTTTGCGTTCCTCGTAAAATTTAGCGAGTGTCGTAATTTGTGTGTCGTGTTTTTTGAGTAGCGACGTGAAGTTTGCGAGGGTTTGAGGCCCTTGCCCAGTGACCTCGCCAGCAACTGAGGCCCTCGCTTCGTGAGGGCCGCGGGCTCGCTACGCGAGCCCGCAAGCGTGAGCAACGACCCGTACGCTCACAACTATATATGTGATGGTGACCCACCTAGGGCTAGAAGTGACAAGCGGCCTAAATCATGACAGATGACTTTAATTGCTACTCCATATGGTTTGCCAGTTATATCTACCTAAAAGTTGGCTTAATTAAGCCTCAAGATGGCCTTATGTAAATCCCAGGCAGGATTTTGTCCAATTAAAAACTAGCTCTATGACTTTCAAGTATGCTCTTAGTCATATATATATATATATATATATATATATCACATATATAGTTGTGAGCGTACGGGCCGTTGCTCACGCTTGCCGTTGCTCACGCGAAGCGAGGGCCCGCATTTGCGGAGGTGGAGGCTCAACGTCGGCTGTGTAACACACACATACACACACACGACATTTTAACAGAATAAACCAAACCTCCCAGCCAACAAAAACCCAACAGCGTCCCCGCAAATGCGGATCCTCGCGAAGCGAGGGTCCGCATTTGCGGTGGTGGGAGCATCCCAACATCGGCTGTGTTAACACACATACACACACACACAACTTCATAACAAAAAAAAACTCAAAGTCGCCTCACACCCGCTTACACCCAGACACACAGACGCAAGACTTAACAAAAAAACAGTAAAAAAGGCCCCTCACACGCTCTTAACACACATACGCACGACTTAGAAACAAATACACTGCGTCATACACGTAAAAGCTAACCGCGTCTATCGCAAAAAAATACGGCAACATCGCAACAACATACGGCCGGATCGGAAAAAAATACGGCCGCGAAAGACCCATTCCAACTGCCGCGCATCAAAACATCACAAACACAAGAAATAAACACAACAAACACATAAAAAGCTTACTTACAGCACGGGGGGGCATCCGGCACCTCCAAAAGTTCATTTACACGTCCATTTAAGTCCAAAACAAAGAGTTTAAACTGCCGAAAATCGGCTAAGCGAGAGAAAAAATGGCCACCGAACAAAACGAAAACGAGGCTCCAGACGTAACTACACTACACTTACTCGCAATAATGAAACACATACTATGCGGAACGGATCACACTCATATTAAACACCATTTTAACCACTACTACGCACAAAATAGCGGATGGAACGCAAATTGTAAGCTGGAACGCAAATAGCGCATGCGTATTACGTTCTAACGGTCTAACTTTCCAGAATGTTCTACAAGTTTATAAATACTGTCTATTTGACAGAGAAAAATACATTTCTCCTCAGGTGATGAACAGAGTGACTTCGGAGATAACTGCTGCTAAAACTTGAGAAGACAATTCTTTCCTAATTTACTACTTTACATTGTGCAAATTACAACTGAGAGGTAAGCTATAATATATTACATTTTATTATCAAGACTGGACATCAAAAAAAAAAATTAAATAGGAAAATGAGATTTATGTAGTGACATGTGACACGCACATTTATGTCTATCATGTATAGTCACATGTCACACACACATTTATGTGTGTAGGCCCCCCAAAAAAATAAGGTTCATTTAACAAAACAACAAAAAAAAAAAAAAAAGAGGTTTATGTATACTGACATGTGACACGCACATATATGTGTATAATGTATAGTGACATGTGACACGCACATTTATGTGTATTGCCCCTGCAACAAAATTATCTTAAAACAATGACATTAGAAAAAAATAAGTTGGGAATATTAAAATATGAGTCATGTATACTGATATGTGACACGCACATATATGTAGCATCTATAGTCACATGTCACACACACATTTATGTGTGTTGGCCAAAAAAAAAAATAAGGTTAATTTAACAATTAAAATATGATTCATGTATAGTGATATGTCACACGCACACAAAAAAATTACTTTCAACTATGGAAATGTGCTTCATGTATGTGACATATGTGTGTAGCCACCACGGAAAAATAATATGAAAATAATTACAGATGTATATTTAAATGACATTAATTTACTGCAATTCAATAGATCACCTAAAGCTTAATCTTTCTACTTTTTTTAATATTCAAACAGACTCTGCATCAACAGCGTCTCTCAACAATTTGCACCGTGCATTGTGAAGCACAATCCCTTTTAAAGAACACCAACAAAAAAGAAGAGGTAAGATACAAAAATACTTTCAATGCTGAAAAGGCCATGCTTTGCTAAATAAAATAAAAAAAATTATATAATTCACTATTTCACTTTATTTTTCAAACAGACACTACAAGAAGACCGGCGGATTAAGATTGGCAGGAGGGGACCCTCTGTCATTCCACACTTCAATCAAGGTAAAGTATTAAGTATAAAAAAGAACCGAACCATGAGCCTCATTCAATTGCGAGTTGCTCAATTGAATAGGGCTCTATATAAGCACATAACAGATTTTTTAGACAGACGTTTTTAATTTATGAACTTCTAACCACAATCAAGGTCTTCAATAACTAAAAACTTCTGTCAAAAAATATGTTATGTGCTTATATAGAGCCCTCTTCAATTGGTCAAAACTCAATTGATTCAGGACCTAAATATGTTTAATGGCCGAGGGCCTCATTCAAATGTGATTTGCCCATTTCAATAGGGCTCTATATAAGCACAGAGCATATTTTTTTACAGAAGTTTTTAGTTAGTGAAGACCTTGCTTTTGAATACAAGTTCACTAACTAAAAACTTCTGTAAAAAAAGATGCTCTGTGCTCATATTGAGCCCAATTCCATTGCAAAAAATGAAATTCAATGAGGCCCTCACAATATAACAAATCCAGCAACCAAAGGCCCTCATTCAATTGATATTTTGGACAATTCAATAGGGCTCAAAATAAGCACATTTAGAGCCCTATTGAATTGGCCAAACTGCAATTGAATGAGGGCCAAAGTATGCAACATATGGTACACACAAAGGCCCTCATTCAATTGTGATTTGGCCAATTGAATAGTGCTCTAAATAAGCATATAACATATTTTTTTTAAATAAGTTTTTAGTTCGTGAAAACCTTGCTTTTGGATAGATGTTTAGGGCCTCATTCAATTGTGATTTGGCCAATTGAATAGGGCTCTAAATAAGCACATAGCATTTTTTTTTTAAAGAAGTTTTTAGTTAGTGAAAACCTTGCTTTTGGATAGATGTTTACTAACTAAAAACGTATTTAAAAAAAGTATGTTATGTGCTTATTTAGAGCCCTATTCAATTGGCCAAATTGCAATTGAATGAGGGCCCTACTAACTAAAAACTTCTTTAAAAAAATATGTTATGTGCTTATTTAGAGCCCTATTCAATTGGCCAAATTGCAATTGAATGAGGCCCATAGCAAACTAAATTCATAGGCCCTCATTCAATTGCAATTTGGCCAATTGAATAGGGGTCAAAATAAGCACATAACAGGTTTTTTTTAAAGAAGTTTTTAGTTAGTAAACATCTATCCAAAAGCAAGGTTTTCACTAACTAAAAACTTCTTTAAAAAAAATATGCTGTGTGCTTATTTAGAGCTCTATTCAATTGGCCAAATCGCAATTGAATGAGGGCCATATTCTTTTTCAATGTTTAACAACCTATAAGCAGTAGAAAAAACACTACATAAGTATAACAAAAGTGATGCCCATCAAACAGGATTGTACGAAAACTCACACAAACACATAGCAAATACATTTATATTCTTATTTAATGTTTAACAACATATAAGCATTACAAAAAAACATAAATAAGCATACCAACAGTGGTGCGCACCAAACAGGATTGTATGAAAACTCACACAAACACATAGCAAACTACATTTAGATTCTTATTTAATGTTTAACAACCTATAAGCATTAAAAAAAAAACATAAATAAGCATACCAACAGTGGTGCGCACCAAACAGGATTGTATGAAAACTCACACAAACACATAGCAAACTACATTTAGATTCTTATTTAATGTTTAACAACCTATAAGCCTTACAAAAAAGCCTAAATAAGCATAACTAAATTGGTGCGCACCAAATAGGATTGTACGAAAACTCACATAAACACATAGCAAACTAAATTAATATTCTTTTGCAATGTTTAACAACCTATAAGACGTACAAAAAAACCTACATAAGCATACCAAAAGTGGTGGGCCAAACAGGATTGTAAGAAAACTCACACAAACACATTACAAACTACATTTATATTCTTATTTAATGTTTAACAACCTATAAGCCTTAGAAAAAAGCCTAAATAAGCATACCAAAAGTGGTGCGCACCAAAGAGGATTGTAGAAAAACACAGAAATAATGTCATTTTTTAGTTAATACAAATACATTCAAATAAAATAACATTTTCATTTTTATTTTATAACAGATACTGCGTCAAGAACATCGGACCAGGAGTTTCAACTGAGGACCAGACCAGCGGACGAGGACTTTCAACAGAGGACCAGACCATTGGACGAGGACTTTCAACAGAGGAGGACTTTCAACAGAGGACCAGACCATTGGACGAGGACTTTCAACAGAGGACTACACCATCGGACGAGGACTTTCAACAGAGGACCAGACGATTGGACGAGGACTTTCAACACAGGACCAACAAAGATTCTGCTTGAAATCAAACTTCAATCAAGGTACAGTATAACAAGTAAAAAAAGAGAAAAATGTATTAATATTCTTCTTTAATGTTTAACCACCTATAAGCCTTAGAAAAAAGCCTAAAGAAGCATACCAAAAGTGGGGCGCACCAAAAAGGATTGTAGAAAAACACAGAAATAATGGAATTTTTTCATTAATACAAAGACATTCAAATAACATAACATTTTCATTTTTATTTTATAACAGATACTGCGTCAAGAACATCGGAACAGGAGTTTCAACTGAGGACCAGACCAGCGGACGAGGACTTTCAACAGAGGACTACACCATCGGACGAGGACTTTCAAAACAGGACCAGACCATCGGACGAAGGCTTTCAACACAGGACCAACAAAGAATTTTGCTTTAAATCAAACTTCAACCAAGGTACAGTATAACAAGTAAAAAAAGAGAAAAAAAAATAAAGATCTTAGCTTTGCATCGATGTCAACAGAAAATAAAATTTAAAATAAACCACCGGTAACTATAACTGTTGAAAAAATATAACTATCACATTTTTCATATATCTCTTATTTGTCTTTTAGGGCCAATAATCTTTAACAGTAAATACAAACTTCAATGTAAACTTAAAAAAAAAATTGCATAGTCCAAAAAAGTCTAAAAACGCAGGGCCTCATTCTATTATCGGCCATAAATCGGCCGTAAGGCTGCGATTCCTTGCGGGGGTTCAGTTAACTCGCGATTCTATTATACGGCCCCGCAAGGATCTCCTTTTACGGCCGGCTGCATATCTTGGAACCGGCCGTAATCTCAGAAATATAAAAACTCAAAAATAAATTCAAGCCTGCACTGTACAGCTCTGTAAATGCTAGGGATCATATTGGGGGACATGAGGGTTAAAAGGAACCCACTCTCAAGCTTGCACATCTGCCCAAACCCGAGTTCAAATTAACTGTTTATTTTCCGGCTGCGGCGTGGGTGTGTCTGAGGTGCTCCAAGCACTCTGGACTTTTTACATGGATATTTTACGGATATTAAAAATTAAATATTTTACAGATTTGAGTACAGGATAATTATGTGCTATTTTTTCTAACACCTAAAATCCCTTTATAGTCTTCTCAAAGTGCAGGATGGCTTTATTTGAGCTATTTTATGTGCTTAATTGGTGCTAGCGGGACCTCTTTCCTGCAAGTAAGCTGCGGCTCGTTTTTAGCCTTGCAGAGAGGTTTCCCGGAGCAATTGAATTGCAAATCTCTTGCGGCCGTTTTAGATCAAAGGCTTTCCTCCGGCGCGAGCGGCCGCAAGAGATAGCAAGGCACCGGCCGCAAGCCTGCCGGAGCCTCCGGCCATAAGGGAATAGAATAGCAGAATAGCTTGCGGCCGGTCCTTGCGGCCCCGCAACGGCTGCGGCCGCTAATAGAATGAGGCCCACAGAATCTATACAATTTTTCATTGTAACATTCCAGTCCTAAACCCTAATTTAATTGCCATTTGACAAATTGAATAGTGCTGTAAATAAGGACATAACATCTTTTTGAAAATACCTTTTTAGTTACTGAAACACTTGCTTTTGGATACATGTTTAATAAATAAAAACTTCTTTAAATAATTATCTGATGGCCTTATTTAGACCTCTATTCAATTGACTGCATTGAAATTGATTAAGTATAAAATGTAAACACACTGTTGATAACAATTTGTCATGAAAAACAACTTAACATCTCAAAATAAACTAATGATACATTATTTTATTTTTACAGATTAACATGGCTGATAACGAGAGTAAACAAGAAAAGAAAAGACGCCAAGCTAGAGAACGACGACAGAGAGCAGACAGCCAACAGACACCGGAGAAGAAGGAAATTCGACGAGAAAAAGAACGCAAAAGAATTGCAAGCAAAAGACTGTCACCTGCAGAAATTAAAGATATGTCAAAAAAAGCAACAAAGAAAATAAAGCATTTACAACCTGTTGCTCAAACATCAGATGGCATTTTACCTGAAAAAATACAACAGATACCAAAAAAAGTAACAAAAAAAACAAAACATTTAGAACCGTTTCATGAAACATTACATGACATTTTACCTCAAACATCACAACATATACCAAGAAAAGCCACGAAAAAAACAAAGCATTTAGAACCTGTTGTTGAAACATTATATGACATTTCACCTGATGAATATGAAAGTCAAAATCCTATATGCTTTGCAAATTGTCCTCTACTCAAGTCTTTAGAAGTAGAGGTTCATAGTTGTGGGGACATGACTACTCAATGTCAGTTTTGTGAGGCTTATTATTTTAAACAGGAGAGACCCAGATGGCCAATTTATTAGTTGCTGTCAAAAAGGCAAGTTCAAACTTCCAGAAAAGAAACAATTTCCTCTCTATTTACAAAACATTATGACTGAACCTACTTTTCCAAACTACAAAAATTTTAAAACAAACATAAGATCCTACAATAGTGCCATATCCTTTGCATCCATGGGGGCAACATTAGCTGCTAATGTACCAGGACATGGTCCTTACTGTTTTAAAGTCCAAGGACAAATTTATCATCGCACTTCCCATTTACATCCAGAGGAAGGAAATCAAAGAAAATTCGCTCAACTATATGTCCTAGATACAATGGAAGCTGTTGACCAACGTATGCAGATGGAAGAAAATAAAAAATGCTTACACAGTGTTTTTATAGAGTTAAATAACATTATGGACAACAATCCCTACAGTAAAGCTTATAAAAAATTGGCAGAAGTAGAAAATGAACAACTACTTCATGCACAAAGACATCAATTACTAATGCCGAAGGTTAATATGGTGCTTAAAAGAGACAGACATACTGATAAACGTCGTTATAACTTGCCAACATCAAATGAGGTTGCAATGGTGTTTCAGAATGATGAAGGAGAACCACCATTTCAAAGAGACATTCGAATATATCTGGGAAATGAGGAGCAACCGTTTATTAATATGAGTATCTTAAGTCCAAATTTAGATCCAATGATATATCCCATCTTTTTCCCACACGGAGAAGCAGGTTGGCAACCAAAATTAACTCTTCCCAGTTACCCAAATGCTAAAGCCAGAATCCGAAATAATGTTTCTATGCTTGAATATAAAGTAGCTCAAATTGCCATTCGCAATGTATTTAATCCAATTTTATGTGGTGGGAAACTAACCCAACAATGGATTATTGATTCATATTTGCAAGTTGAGGCAAATAATTTAAACTTTATCAAATATCAACAAGATAAACTCTGTGTAGAACAATATTCTGGATTAATGGACTATGTTGCTGACGTGGCTACAAGCAGAGACATGACAGCTGGCAAAGCCATCATTTTACCATCTTCCTTTCAAGAATCTCCTCGGAATATGAGAGAAAGATACAATGATGCTATGGCTATTGTCACTAAATTTGGCAAACCCAATTTATTTGTGACATTTACATGTAATCCACAATGGCCAGAAATTATACAAAATCTACTTCTTGGACAAACTGCTTCAGATCGACCAGATTTAGTAGCCAGAGTTTTTAAGATTAAATTAAATGAATTAATACGTGACTTCACTATAAATCAGTTATTTGGCAAATGTCTTGCTTATGTATATACCATTGAATTTAAAAAAAGAGGCCTTCCACATGCACATCTTCTAATAATACTTCAAGAAAAAGATAAATTAGATACTTCGGACAAAGTGGATGCAGTCATTGTTGCTGAACTACCAGATCCAGAACTATATGGTAGACTATATGAGATTGTTACTCATCGCATGATTCATGGACCCTGTGGTGACCTTAATCCACAATCACCATGTATGGAAAATAAGAAATGTTCCAAAGAATTTCCAAAAGATTATAGAGACAAAACATATGCCAATTGTGATGGATATCCACTTTATAAAAGAAGAGAAGGAGATAGTGCCATTATTCGTGGAAAAAAAGTGGACAATAGATATGTAGTACCCTGCAATCCACATTTACTCATGAAGTACAACGCCCACATCAACGTAGAAGCCTGCACTTCCATCAAATCCATTAAATATGTCTACAAATAGATTTACAAAGGTTACGATGCAGCTACTGTAGTTGTCAAAAGTGCAGACAACCCTGAAAGTAGTGAGTTAGTACATGATGAACTTGCATCTCATGTAGATGCTCGCTATGTCAGTGCGCCAGAAGCTATGTGGCGGCTTTTAAAATTTGAAATGCATGATAGATCACATGCAGTATATAGGTTAGCAGTACATTTGCCACAACGACATTTAGTCTATTTCCATGCTGGAAATGAAATGAATGCATTGGCCCAAAGTGAAGATCGTCACACTACACTAACTGCATGGTTTGCATTAAATTCCACTGATGCTGAAGCAACACAATACTTATATATTGAAATTCCATATCACTATGTTTTTGTGAATGGATTATGGAGACCAAGAAAAACCAGAGGCAATAAAATTATTCCAAGAATTTACACAGTCAGTCCAAGAGATGTTGAACGTTTTTGCTTACGGATATTACTTTTAAATGTTCCAGGAGCACAAAGTTTTGAACAATTAAGAACTGTTAATGACATTGTATATGAATCCTTCCATTTAGCTGCAACACATAGAAACTTACTCGCTGATGATACAGAGTGGGAAAGATGTTTAGAAGAAGCAGCACAATGTCAAATGCCACGACAGATGGGAGAACAATTTGCTTTTATTTGTATCTTCTCAAATGCTCCAAATGCATTAGCTTTGTGGGAGACTTTTAAAAGTAATATGGCTGAAGACTTTATGCGACGATACAATGAACCCATTGCACACTTAAAAGCGTTAATGGAAATCCAAGAAGTCTTTTTAACTCATGGATTAAGTTGTGCAAGTTTTAATTTGCCTGATCCAGGTCTTATAGATGACATTAACTTTGAAGACTATGACATTCAACTACAAGCAGAAAGAACAGAAGAAAGACTTGCAACTTTAAATACACTACAATTGCAAGCATTTCATGCCATTAAAAATGCTATAGATGATGACATGGTGACAGAGCGTTATTTCTATCTTGATGGACCTGGCGGATCAGGAAAAACATATTTGTACAATTTATTAATGAGTTCAGTACGAGCACAAGGAAAAATAGCAATGGCGTTTGCCACTACTGGAATTGCTGCACTTTTATTAGAAGGTGGAAGAACTGTTCATAGTGGATTTAAACTGCCAGTGCCTATTTTAGAAAATTCTGTGTCAGATATTCGCATGACATCCTTACAAGCAAAGAAATTGAAGAAATGTAAATTAATTATAATAGATGAGGCCACAATGATGTCATGCTATGCCCTCCAATGTATTGACCGTTTGCTTCGTGAAGTCATGGATAATATTTTTCCATTTGGTGGAAAGCTAATGTTGTTGGGTGGCGATTTTAGACAAACATTACCTGTCGTTGTACATGGAAATCGAACTGACATTATCGAAACCTGTATCAAGTCAAGCACAGTATGGAAACATTTTACCCATCTTCAACTGAAACAAAATATGAGATCAGAAGGCCAAACTGATTTCAATGATTGGCTTATTAAAATTGGAGAAGGCAGAACAGAAAAAATATTACATTTACCTGACGACACTGTAGAGATCCCACCTCATATGATTTGTCAATAAGATATTATATCGGCTATATTTGAAGGGAGCATAAATAACGAAGAATATTCCGAGCTTGCCAACCAAGTTATACTGACGTGTAAAAATAAAGATGCATTAATACTCAATAATGAAATCTTTAAAAAAATTAATGCACCACAAAGAAATTATCACAGTGCTGATTCTGTACTTGCTGATGACAATGAAAGTCAGGCAAACTTTTCAACTGAATTCATAAACTCTCTAACTCCTTCTGGAATGCCACCACATATTTTGCAGCTAAAGAAAGGTGCAATTATCATGTTACTGCGAAATATGAACCCAAAAAAAGGCCTATGCAATGGCACAAGATTAATTGTTCAACAATTAAAGGACCATTTTATAGATGCTGAAAATTTTACTGGTACCCATAAAGGAGAGAGAGTTTTCATACCAAGAATAGATTTAGCACCAAGTGAAAGTAGTCTCCCTTTTATACTTCAAAGAAGACAATTTCCCATTATTATGGCATTTGCCATGACCATTAATAAATCACAAGGTCAAACTTTCAAATCTGTGAGTATTTTCTTGGAAGAACCAGTATTTGCACATGGTCAATTGTACGTTGCGTTGTCACGGTGCAAAAATCCACAGGCTATTAAAGTTTACATTGAAAACAATGAAAGTCAAGGTGATTTATTAGAAGATGGACGTATTTTTACTAAAAACATTGTCTACTATGAAGTGCTATAACTTTGCAGGATACAAATTAAAGATGCCAACATTTTTTAAAAGCATTCCAAAATACATAACAATTGGTTGTTTAATTCAGTCATAATTAATGGAAGTACTGTTTATGAATGATTGGCCTCACAAGATACTTGCCTTGCATTGTTAGTAAAAATTATGTTAAAATGTGAAGGAACTATGTTAATGTTTCTAATGTTACAAGTTTAAAAAATATATTTTCAAGTTATTTCATTCAACAGATTACAAAGTGGATGTTAAGAGGTCAAGCACCTTTTAAGTCACAATGTAAATATTGTCTGTTATCTTAAGATTACTACCTAGATTAATGTTTATCGCCAGTTTATGTGGTCAGTAATGAATTACTTTAATTACGTACGTTTTAAGGAGAGTTTTTACTGTATGCCTTCCTCTACATTCAATGTATATTCAAGTTAACAATTATTGTGATAGAAATTGCATGTTAATACTGATTAATTTAAAGGTCAACTGTTTTTACATTCAAATGTTAATACTTTTAATAAAAAATTAGGTTACAAAATGTATTCACTATGTTCCTGTTTATAATGTTCAAAATTATACCAATGTTTTGTCAACTTCTAAACTTACATAAAAAATAAAGTTCAAGTTTAAAAAGATATACTTTGAAGCTTATTGCTTACATATATTTTAAACTTCATGTTAAAATTCGGGACGTTTCAAGAAGGCTTTTTACTTTTTGCTTTCCTATTCATTCAATGTATATTAAAGTGAACAATTCTTCAGATACAAATTACATTTTAAAAAACCATTACATCAACATTTTACAAAAATACACGTTCATATTAAAATACTTACAAGTGTCAAAAATATATGTTAATAACTACTTGACAAACATATACATCACATTGCCGTCATTTTTTGACGGGCAAGTCGCTAGTATATATATATATATATATATATATATATATATATATATATATATATATATATCACCATTGTAAAGGAGAAAGGGGGAAGATATATTATATCATCGCAGCTCATTTCCCACCCAACCCCTTCTGCACCAGCTGAGTCATGGCGCTCTATGGAGATATAACGTAGCCCTCTCTGGTTGTATATCACACAGCCTTATCAGTATTTTTTTTTCACTGCAGATTTTTTTTAATGTAACCTTTGTATTTACTTTTCAAGATAAGAAAATGTTTTTGTAATATTTAAAAAGCTAATTTTAAATTTTATATAGAGCTGTGTACACAGATTAATGATAATAATAATAGTAATTAAAATAATATTACACTTGGCACAAAAAGCTGGGACGGGCTGTTATCTTTTGCCTTATCTCCTGGCATTGATTGTATCCGATAACTGATTTTATTAATGGGGCTCACTACTCATACAATGGGAGGATTAGTGTGTAGTGCGGGTGTGTTCTGCGGGGAAAGATACCAAGGCTTACAAATAAGGAGTGTCATAGAGCTAAGATATTCTGTTCTGCAGAGCATTACTGACCCCTCAAGCCAAGGAAAGCAAATATATATATATATATATATATATATATATATATATATATATATATATATATATATATATATATATATACCTTTTTTATATATATATATATTTATTTATATATATATATATATATATATATATATATATATATATATATATTTATTTATTTATTTATTCATTTTTTTTATATATTTTTATTAAATTTATATATATATATATATAGATATAGTAAATAAGAAGTACATCTGTGTTCACATTTGAATGCCTAAAGCAAGTTAAAAAATCTGCTTCCAGCTCAGAGTTCCGAGAAAAACAATTATTACACTGCATTCTGGGAAGTTGAGCTGGGACACACAAATATGGCCACAAATGCCTCGCTCTTCATTCCGTAGCCATTATCAAACATGGCTTCCTTTAAGCTTATGCATGCTGTATTACACAGCTTTAATGCAAAGCCAAGGTTGGAATAAACACAGGCTGAGTATCCAATCCATGCACAGCTGTTTCAAGCTTACTGGCTATCATCAGCATGGAGCGGGATATAGTATATATAGTAAGTATATATATATATATATATAGTATAGATTTTAGGTCCAAAGCCATAAATATATTGCAAGGAGTATACATTCAGTAATCCTGCTCTAAATCAAATGAAAAAAAAATGATAATTATTAAAATTGATACATAATTGACTTTTTTAAAGAATTTACAGGGAACTCATTATCCTCTGTCTTTTCGGTACCTGTGAGAATCCCCCAGAAGCCCAATAAATCCTGCGGTGCAAGCAGTCTCCTACCCAGCTTATTATAACAAACAGTTTGAGTGCTATAAAAGTCTGCAGGGCAGGATGTTAATACTATTATAAAACAATGAAAAGAGCCTCAAATTAATTTAATTTGTACATGTTTTAGTTGATTTTATGGTTCTACACGATGGTGTAGAGCAATTGTAATTACTTTAGTGGCCCAGATAAATTCCATATTCATTTATCTTTCCAAATAGACCCTTGATATAAAACTCAGTGGCAGAAGATAAACACAATGTAACCCCCACCCCACCCCACCCACTCCCACTCAAGCTCAAGACAGGCCAGCAAATAGACAGTTCACATATCTTGTGATAATTACTGAGAAAGTCTGATACTAAATAAAGATATCTGGCGTCCTCTACTGAGCTGTCTCATATACTGGAGTTTATCCGAAGTGACTGCACCCACACATGGGTTTATTTTGAATTCTCATCTTAAACATATATGTATATACATGTGTGTGTAGCAGAGATGCATATATTTTACCCATTATATCTACCTAACAAGTTCTGCTTAATTAATCTTTATGAGAGTCTTCTATTTATGCCTGACATGCTTGAATTAATTTGCTCACATTAACATCAAATTATCCACATTCCAGCTTCTAATCATGACCTCTTTTTCTTACGTTCTCCCCTGGACCGCATTAAATAATTTCATACGTTGAAGGCAATTGCAATGATTGGTTGGTTTCCTTCCAGTAGGTCATGAGGACCACATCCAGCATATATTGAACAAGGTGATTCTACATGTGACACTCATTTTTGTATCTAGTTTTGCACTGATCTGAATAAACTGCAGTTTAACTGAAGAGAAGTTTATCAATTATCTATATTGGGGAGTCGGGTCTAGGAACTGGAAGGGATGGAGGGGACAAATCCCCCCAGATTAAATGAATAGGGGACACAAAAAATAGCAGAATTAAACTTAATTATGCATTACCAGATTGGGCCAGCACTATGGAGCAGTATGATTTTCCTACGAAAGGTTGACCCATATTTTATCACATATATATATATATATATATATATATATATATTGTGAGCATAAAGGTGGAATAGTGGTTGATGGGAGATACATCAGACCTGATTTGCTAGACAGCAACCAGAGGATTCTCAGTTAAATGCCCCAGGGAGAGATGTTACAGTTTGCAATATGCATAGCTGATGCTCTGCAAAACATGGTATGGGTCCCTGGGGCGGAGTATTTGGAGAGCAGGGGGGGCCAATGCTCCAACAGCACTAGTTGCTGTATAACAGACCACAGCTTGGATCTGGTTTTTAAGAGTTAGCTAATTGGCACTCACCTGTAGCTACTCAATTAGCAGACAGGCCTTTAAAAGAAGAGAGCAGCCTGCTCCAAGGGGGAGAGGAAAAGACAGCTAGGAGAGGCTGCGCTTATTGCAAAGACATTGCTTTTGTTTGGGAAATTGGTAAGTGGGAAAGCCACCCAATTGCAGATAGCAAGTACTGTCTAGTAAGAGCTCAAGTAAGAGCAAGGGATTTTGTTTGTTTTGTTATTATTTAAAGTACCTGCTTTCAAACTGAATAAAAAAGGAAAACTGAGCTGAAGGTGTCCTGGACTTTGTATACCCTAGAAGGCTGTGGTTACTGCAAGATCGGTGACAATCCTACCTGTAAAAGAAGTGGTTTGTCACATATGGTGGAGAATGCGGGCATCCACGTAAGCCTGAGGGTAGAAGTCATTTAAAGCTCAACATGGAGGATGTTATCAAGGCTCTGATCCAATCCTCCTCTGTGCAACAGGAGACTAACAGGAGAGCTGCAGAAAACAGTGCAGCCCTGCAGCAACTGGTGCTGGCCCAGGCAGAGTGTGCTAAAGTCCTGGCCAAAACACAAATGGAGGGCACTGAGTCCTTGGTGAAACAGCTTGTTGTGACACAAGCGGAGATGTTTAAAGTAGCCCGTGAGGAGCAGCAAAAAGTCACCCAGGGACTACAACAGGTAATCCAAGCGATCTCTGGAAAACTGAATGGAGACCCTGATGGAAGATACCAGGGGCCAAAGGTGATTCGGGCGAGCCACTATCTTCAGAAAATGACCGCATCAGATGATGTTGAGGCGTACCTTCTGGAATTTGAGCGCACTGCTGAGAGGGACGGATGGCCGGCTGGTGAGTGGGCAAGCATACTGGCACCGTTCCTAAGTGGAGAGCCGCAGAAGGCATATTATGACCTAGAACCAGCCGATGCAAGTATCTACAGCAAATTGAAAGCTGAAATCTTGGCACGACTGGGTGTAACCTCTGCAGTACGTGCCCAAAGGTTCCACTCATGGTCATATTCTTCAGACAAAGCCGCACGTTCCCAAATGTTTGACCTCATACACCTTGCACGGAAATGGTTACAACCTGAAATCCATTCAGCTAGCCACATTGTGGAAACCTTTGTAATGGACCGGTTTTTGCGTGGTTTACCAGCTTCCCTGCGTCGCTGGGTCAGCCAAAGTGACCCCCATACAGCTGACCAACTGATTGCCTTGGTGGAAAGATATGCGGCTGCAGGAGAACTGCTATGTCCTACTTCACAGGCAAACCCTCGCAATCCTAAGCCCCAAGATTCTGCAAGACCGGGTAAGACTGTTCAAGGTTTAAGGGGGGCATCCAGGTCTAATAGGCCTGGGAACGGAACTAATTGGTGGTCAGACTGTACTGTCAAATGTTTCAAGTGCAAAGAGGATGGTCATATGGCCAAAGACTGTCCATTTAAGGATGAACCTATGGAATGCAATATGGGCAAAAATGAGGGAACACGTTCATTTTTGCTCAGTTGTTATGGTATTGTTAACAATGACTATGATAATAACGCTCATAAATGCTGTGTAACTGTGAATGGAAAAATGTCTAAAGCATTACTTGATTCAGGTAGTATGGTTACGTTGGTAGCAGAGTCTATAATACCTTGTGTAAAACCTGATCATGGACAGAAAATAGGCATTATCTGTGTTCATGGTGATAAAAAGGAATACCCCACTGCGGAAGTAAATATTGGAACCCAGTATGGGAATTTAAAGTACCGAGTGGGTGTAGTACCTAGATTAGCCCATGAGGTAGTGATCGGTAGAGACTTTCCTCATTTTCTAAAATTATGGGCAGCTTTACAAAAGACAGATCAAAATTTATCAGAAATGAGTCAGTCTGTCGAGGATAATGTGTTCCCTTTTTCCGATATTGACTTGGGTTTTGACCACTGTGACGGAAAAATAAGGAAAAAGAAAAAATACTGCCCTAAACCAGTATTAATAGGAGATAACCCAGCTCAAACTAGTGAGGAGCCTACTAATAATGCAGACAAGGATAAGGACTTAATTGATATTGGAATTAGTCCAGGTAACTTTAAAAGCGCTCAGTGGGAAGATCCCACTTTAGTGACAGCTAGAAATGATATTAAAGTTGTAAACGGGGTTGTTAATCAGCCAGGAGGAGCACTGCCGTTCCCCTATTTTGAAGTACAAAATGACCTAATTTACCGTGTAGAAAAAAAGGATTCAGACATCATTAGGCAGCTGTTGGTTCCTCAGACTTACCAGAATATAGTGCTAAAGTTGGCTCACAGCCACATATTAGGGGGACACTTGGGAGTCGGAAAAACTAGAGAGAGCGTCCTTAGACGGTTTTACTGGTCTGGAGTGTTTGCTGCTATTGCAAACTATTGCTCCTTATGTCCTGAGTGCCAGTACAGGGCTCCTTTCAAGACTTTTCGTAGTCCACTTGTACCCTTACCCATAATTGACGTGCCTTTTGAAAGGATCGCTATGGACTTAGTGGGGCCACTGGTAAAGTCCGCTAGGGGACACCAATATATATTAGTCATCTTGGACTATGCAACTCGCTATCCTGAGGCCATTCCCTTGCGTAATACCTCTGCAAAGCTAATAGCTAAGGAACTTATGTTGATGTTCAGTAGGGTGGGTATCCCTAAAGAAATACTGACAGACCAGGGGACCCCGTTCATGTCCAGAGTCACAAAAGAGTTGTGCAGGCTCTTGCAGGTTAAACATCTTAAGACCTCAGTATATCACCCACAGACTGATGGTTTAGTAGAGAGGTTCAACAAAACCCTTAAGAGTATGCTACGCAAGGTAATTGATGCAGATGGAAGAAATTGGGATTTTTTATTGCCATATCAACTGTTTTCCATTAGGGAAGTTCCACAGGCCTCCACGGGCTTCTCTCCTTTTGAATTATTATATGGAAGACATCCCAGGGGAATATTGGATATTGCTAAGGAGACCTGGGAACAGGAGACTACTCCTCACAGGAGTGTAATTGAGCATATAGCTCAAATGCAGGATAGAATGGCCACCATCATGCCTATTGTCAGGGAACACATGCTGGAAGTCCAGCAGGCTCAGAAAAACAGCTATAACCGTAATGCTAGAGTCAGAGTGTTCCAACCGGGAGACAGGGTATTGGTTCTGGTCCCTACTGTGGAGAATAAGTTCCTTGCGACTTGGCATGGACCCTATGAAATAATAGAGAAAGTGAGTGATGTCAATTATAAAGTCAGACAACCAGGAAGAAGAAAGCCTGAACAGTTGTATCATATAAATCTGTTAAAGCCATGGAAGGACAGGGAGGTCCTGGTTGCTTTAAAACCTTCAGAACCTCCTATAGTAGAGCCAGATGTGAACGTATCTAAGACTCTGTCTGTCCATCAAAAGCAAGAGGTCAGAGATTTCATCAGAAGAAATAGGGATGTTTTCTCGATAGTTCCAGGAAAGACTAAAGTGATTAAACATGACATAATAACCGAACCAGGGAAAAGAGTTAACCTCAAACCCTATAGAATTCCTGAGGCCCGGAGGGAGGTTATAAACTTAGAGGTTGAGAGCATGTTAAAACTTGGAGTCATTGAAGAATCCCAGAGTAACTGGAGTAGTCCTATTGTATTGGTGCCAAAACCTGATGGCACATGGAGGTTCTGCAATGACTACCGCAAGTTAAACGCCCTCTCAAAATTTGATGCTTACCCAATGCCAAGAGTTGATGAGTTAATAGAAAGACTGGGCAAAGCTCGTTATCTAACAACCTTGGATTTAACAAAGGGTTACTGGCAGGTCCCGCTCACTGAAAGAGCCAAAGAAAAGACAGCCTTTTCAACACCCAGTGGCCTGTTTCAGTACACTGTATTGCCATTTGGGTTACATGGGGCACCTGCCACATTCCAACGAATGATGGACAGAATTCTTAAGCCTCATGTTCGTTATGCTGCAGCATACTTGGATGATGTCGTCATCCACAGTGCAGACTGGGAATCCCACCTCCCTAAAGTTCAAGCGGTACTTGATGCTATCCGCTCAGCAGGCTTAACTGCCAATCCTTCCAAGTGTACGATTGGTTTAGAGGAAGCTAAGTACTTAGGTTATTCTATTGGGAGGGGTTTGGTTAAACCACAGGAAGCCAAAGTAGAAGCCATACAAAAATGGCCACAGCCCCTTACAAAGAAACAAGTAAAGGCATTTTTGGGTTTAATTGGATATTATAGGCGGTTCATTCCAGATTTTGCTACCATTGCTGCACCCCTGACAGACCTTATTAAAGCAAAATCCCCAGTCATAGTTAAATGGTGCCCTGAGGCAGAAAAGGCTTTTAAGAGTCTGAAGGAAGCTATCTGTAGCCATCCTGTCTTAGTGACCCCAGATTTTTCCAGGGATTTTATAGTTCAGACAGATGCTTCTGATGTGGGCTTGGGGGCTGTTCTTTCACAGGAATACCAGGGTGAAGAACACCCTGTTTTCTTTTTGAGCAGAAAGTTAAACCCACATGAGAAGAACTACTCTATTGTTGAAAAAGAGTGTCTTGCTATTAAGTGGGCATTAGACTCTCTTAAATACTACCTACTAGGCAGAAGGTTTCGATTGATAACGGACCATGCTCCTCTGACGTGGATGTATCAGAACAGGGAAAGTAACTCCAGAGTAACCAGATGGTTTTTGAGTTTGCAATCTTTTAATTTCACTGTGGAACACAGGGCTGGTCTGCAACAAGGTAATGCTGATGGGCTTTCGAGGGTACACTCCCTAATTTCCATGGTCGCTCAAACCCTTGGGTATGAGCTGGGGGGGAGGATATGTGAGCATAAAGGTGGAATAGTGGTTGATGGGAGATACATCAGACCTGATTTGCTAGACAGCAACCAGAGGATTCTCAGTTAAATGCCCCAGGGAGAGATGTTACAGTTTGCAATATGCATAGCTGATGCTCTGCAAAACATGGTATGGGTCCCTGGGGCGGAGTATTTGGAGAGCAGGGGGGGCCAATGCTCCAACAGCACTAGTTGCTGTATAACAGACCACAGCTTGGATCTGGTTTTTAAGAGTTAGCTAATTGGCACTCACCTGTAGCTACTCAATTAGCAGACAGGCCTTTAAAAGAAGAGAGCAGCCTGCTCCAAGGGGGAGAGGAAAAGACAGCTAGGAGAGGCTGCGCTTATTGCAAAGACATTGCTTTTGTTTGGGAAATTGGTAAGTGGGAAAGCCACCCAATTGCAGATAGCAAGTACTGTCTAGTAAGAGCTCAAGTAAGAGCAAGGGATTTTGTTTGTTTTGTTATTATTTAAAGTACCTGCTTTCAAACTGAATAAAAAAGGAAAACTGAGCTGAAGGTGTCCTGGACTTTGTATACCCTAGAAGGCTGTGGTTACTGCAAGATCGGTGACAATCCTACCTGTAAAAGAAGTGGTTTGTCACAATATATATATATATATATACATAATAAGCTGGCAAATATATATATATACACACATATATGGGAGTGGAGTTGAATTATCCCCCCCCCCCCAGATTTTGGGGGGCTCCTACTGTGTGTGCCTGTATATATGTATTTGTGTGATGTTGGTGTGTGTGTACGTTTTATTATATGTGTGTATTTGTGTTTTTGTCAGTCGGGCACATTGACTAAACTACACTTCAGGGCAAAAGACTGTCAAGGAAATTATCCCCAACCATTCATACCCAACTTCAACCATTGCAGTAGTGGTTGTGTACAGCATGTGCTTGTGTGTGATTGACCATCTGTGTGTGTGTGTTTGTGTCTATGTGTGCTT
Organism: Discoglossus pictus; assembly: GCA_027410445.1. Classification (NCBI taxonomy): domain Eukaryota; kingdom Metazoa; phylum Chordata; class Amphibia; order Anura; family Alytidae; genus Discoglossus; species Discoglossus pictus. The sequence goes on from CM050174.1 coordinate 34,754,132, forward strand.
GCTCATGTTTTTCAGTGTGTTCTTGTGTGTGTTCTTGTCTGGTTTACTTGTGTTTGTGCATCTGTGTCTATGTCTACTTATTTTCCTCAATATATTTTTAATATCTACTTGATCTGTGTATGCTTGTGTGTCTGTTTTATGTGTGCTTGTTTGTCTGTCTGCATTTGTCATTGTGTTCTTGTGTATATGTGCATAGTAATGTGTGTGTGTGACATTTTATGTGTGTAGAAGTATAATGTTTGCATGTGCTGTGTTTATGTCTCGCTGCATTTGCCATTGTGCTCGCGTGTATATGTGTGTGTAGTGATGTATGTGTGTGTGGCATTGTATGTGTGTTGAAGTATGTGTGTTTGGAATAGTGTATGCATGTGCTGTGTTTATGTGTAATTTAATGTCTTGCTGCATTTGTCATTGTGTTCCTGTGTATACAAGTATGTAGTAATGTATGTGTGTGTGGCATTGTATGTAGAGGTATGTGCATGTACAGTGCCTTGCAAAAGTATTCACCCCCTTGGTATTTTTCGTGTTTTGTTGCCTCATAACCTGGAATTAACATGGTTTGTTTGAGGATTTGCATCATTTAATTTACAGAACATGCTCACAACTTTGATGGTGTTTTTCTTTTTTTATTTTGAAGCAAACAACAAACAGGACAAAATAACAGAAAAAGTCAATGTGCACAACTATTCACCCCCCTAAAGTCAATACTTTGTAGAGACACCTTTTGCGGCAATCACAGCTCCAAGTCGCTTTGGATAAGTCTCTATGAGCTTGCCACATCTTACCACTGGGATTTTTGCCCATTCCTCCTTGCAAAACTGCTCCAGCTCCTTCAAGTTGGATGGTGTGCTCTTGTGAGAAGCAATCTTTATGTCTGACCACAGATTTTCTATTGGATTGAGGTCTGGGCTGTGACTAGGCCATTCCAACACATTTACATGTTTCCCCTTAAACCCCTCAAGTGTTGCTTTAGCAGTGTGTTTGGGGTCATTGTCCTGCTGGAAGATGAACCTCCGTCCTAGCCTCAAATCACGCACAGAGTGGTACAGGTTTTGCCCAAGAATATCCCTGTATTTAGCACCATCCATCTTTCCTTCATCTCTGACCAGTTTCCCAGTCCCGGCTGCTGAAAAACATCCCCACAGCATGATGCAGCCACCACCGCCATGTTTCACTGTGGGGATGGTGCTCTTTGGGTGATGTGATGTGTTGGGTTTGTGCCAGACATAGCGTTTTCTTTGATGACTGAAAAGTTCAATTTTAGTCTCATCAGACCAGAGCCCCTTCCTCCATACATTTTCGCAAACTCAAAATGTGCCATTTTGTTTTTTTGCTGAAAGTAATGGCTTTCTTCTGGCCACTCTGCCATAAAGCCCAACTCTATGGAGCGTGCGGCTTATTGTCGTCCTATGTACAGATACTCCAATCTCTGCTGTGGATCTCTGCAGCTCCTCCAGGGTTACCTTAGGTCTCTGTGCTGCCTCTCTGATTAATGCCCTCCTTGCTCGGTCCGTGAGTTTTGGTGGGCGGCCGTCTCTTGGCAGGTTTGCTGTTGTGCCATGTTCTTTGCATTTGGTTATGATAGATTTGATGGTGCTCCTGGGGATCATCAAAGATTTGGATATTTTTTTATAACCTAACCCTGACTTGTACTTCTCAACAATATTGTCCTTTACTTGTTTGGAGAGTCCCTTGGTCTTCCTGGCAGTGTTTGGTTAGTGGTGCCTCTTGCTTAGGTGTTGCAGCCTCTGGGGCCTTTCAAAAAAGGTGTGTAAATGTAATGACAGATCATGTGACACTTAGATTGCTTAGATTGCACATGTCTAGCTGTATTTGTCATTGTGTTTGTATATGTGTGTGTGTAGTAATGTGTGTGCGGTATTGTATGTGTGTTGAAGTATGTGTATGTGTTATATTGTTTGCATGTGCTGTGTTTATGTGTGATTTCATGTCCTTGTGCATTTGTCATTGTGTTCTTGTGTATACAGTATCTGTGTTTGTATGTAGTAATGTGTGTGTGGCATTGTATGTGTGTGGAGGTGTGATTGCATGTCTAGCTGTATTTGTCAGTGTGTTCTTTAATATATATGTGTATTTGTGGTAGTGTATGTGTGTTAATGTGTATGTTAGTTATGCATGTGTGGTTGTGTAAAAAATAGTACTTTTTAAATCTCATTTCTCTTTACAAACTAACGGGTTAAGCTACAAGTTTTCATGTTTTTTTAAAGCATTTCTATTAATAAAGTTAATTAAAAACAAATGTTGATATAAATCTAACATTTCATTAGGGTCAGGCTACAACAAATCTCAACATAAACAGTCCAAAATAAAGTAAATAAGTAGTACATTTGTGTTCACATGTGAACGTATAAAACAAGTGGTATATGGTATAGATATATAAACGATATAGATGTATGTGTATCGGCAGTAACCGTGAAATAGTTCTGTAAGTGGGTAAGTGACCTGGTTTGTGATTAATCCATCTGTTGCTATGCCTAAAACTGTGAAAGTAAGCATAAGCTAGAAAGGAACCGCGTATATAGTGGTTATGGATTAGGAGCGAGCATGCATTGTGGTCTCATTTGCATGTCCATGCCCAGTTTTCCCAGAGTGCAGAGCATCAACTGTTTTTTTGAGAAATTTGAGCAGGAAAAAAGTTTATTAACTTATTTTTTAGACACTCAAATAGAATCACTAATGTACTATTTATTGTTTGTACTATATATATATATATATATATATATATATATATATTTATATATACAGTATATATATATATATATATATATATATATATATATATATATATATATATATATATATATATATATATATATATATAAAATTTATAAAATAGTTGAGCAGAGCCGGTTACCTCTACTGAGCCTTTGGTGGGTCTTGTGCTGAAATCATATCTGAATTCACCAGTCAAAAAATCCCCATCCCTCCCCTCTACACTCTTGATAATGAAACCAATAAGAACACAACCACTCAGCCTCCAAGCCATCAAGGAACATTGCATCCTTCGGGCAGAAGTACTGTCTACTAAAATAAAGCTGCTATTGTTGTAAATTTGTCACCAACTTCCCAAATATTTGAAGCTTTCCCCAATCTACTTTAAATAAAAAAGTTAATTATTCTTGCAATTTTAGTGGCCACTAGGGGCAGTGTGGGGCTGTTTTGTGTATATTATTGTGCGTTATTAAACCTCATTTTTTAAATCCTCCAGCGTATGTTGATAATAACCTCTGCCATTTATTAACCTGTCTCCTAAATTGTAAGGATTTTACTGTGGTCAATTTTGTCTATATGCTCATTTGAATTCTTTAAATACATTTTTAGAAAGTAAAATAAATCAAAATAATCTTTCAATAATTTGCTCTTATATGCACATTCCTATTGTGCAGGTAGAAGCTCCCTCTGCATTCAAAGTCTTCTCCCACCTTAGTATCCTGGTCAGGCAAAACCCAATTCCAACATATAAAAATGAATATATTAGGGCAGTCAAGACCCTTTTTTTTGGACCCTGGGACCCACTCTCCCTCCAATGATTCCTTCCTGCAGTTGTATTACAGTAAACCCCCGTTATCCGGCACCCATGGGGACTCCCTATTGCCGGATACCTGTAGGTGCCGGTTAATCGTGGGTGCCTGAATTTAAACAACCCTTAAACACCCCAAAACCTCTCAAAATGCCTTTAAAAAGGCATTAGCACCTAAGTCGGGCCATTTAGGCCCACAAAAATAATTAGAAAAAAAGTTAGCATTTTTTTTTCAGTCTCGAACTGCCGGATAGTGCCTGTTATGCCGGTTTAGTGGGAGTTTTTTGAAAATGGAGAATTGATGCTGGTTGCTTGAGAGTCCCGGTTAGTTAAGTGCCGGATAATCGGAAGTTTACTGTATTTGTATTAAACATGATGGAAATATGTCAATATCAGCACTGTAAAAAAGTATCAGACCATTGATGGCATAAAGTTGGTAGCACGTCCTTTGGGCGCAGCTCAATAGCGCGCAGTCATCAGAGCGCAGAGAACTGTGCTCCTGCCTGGTGCTGTGTGATCTGCCCCTGTCTGGGGCCCCCCATTACACAAGAGCTTACAACCTACAAGTGATGTGGCATGTGAGGTATGTGGCATGTGAGGTAATGGGGGGCACCAGACAGGGGCAGATCATACAGTCCCAGGAATCCAATTGTCTGACATGCTGGTAAAGTTATACAAAGCCAGACAGCACAACAACCAGGTAGATAGATGGGAATGTTTCAAAGCCGACAGGCCAGTAGGAACGGGGTGCCCCTCAAGATAGATCTAGTTCCCATTTTAAGTATGATTTATAGCAATTATAAATATAATATGACATTGTAGCCCCGTTGCCGAGTCTAGGCTGGAGCACAGCGCGTCATCAGAACGCAGTTCTCTGCGCTCTGATGACGGCACGCTATTCAGCTGCGCTGGAGAAAATGGGTGCCCATAAAGTCACCTGCCCCAAATGGACCCAGGGGGCCATCTTAGTCTGGGTCCTATGCTAGTACTTGCGGGTCTGTGTTTGTCTTCCCTTTTCTTGCATAGATATATGTGTGTGTCACAACACCATGCCAGCTGGATCAGCCATGTTGAAGGTTCCCACCAGTTAGGTTGTGGTGTTGCTTGTAAGGCTCATTAATTGGCACTTATTGCCATGGAATCGGCTCAAATATCTCTCACTGTTGACAATGCGGTCATCACTCCCACCGCTCAGGCCAGCTCTCTTGGAATTCCTCTGGACCCTACCCCCTCTTTCATTCCTCACATTAATTCAATCACTAAATCTTGTCATTTTCACCTAAAAAATATCTCCAAAATATGTCCCTACTTTGCACAAGACACAGCTAAAATTCTAGTTCACTCGCTCATCATATCTCACCTTGACTACTGCAACTCCTTCCTTGCTGGCCTCCCCATCATCCGTCTGTCTCCACTCCGATCCATAATGAATGCCTCCACTAGACGCATCTACCAAACTCATCGCTCAGTGTCTGCAGCTCCTCTACTGGCTTCCCATAGCCTCCAGAATTAAATTCAAAATCATGACCCCTAATGTATAAAGCCCTCCACAATAAAGCACCCTCCTTTGCTGGTCTCAAAATACTCCCACACCCGCCCTCTTCGCTATGCTAACAACCTTCTTCTTTCCTCCTCTCTTATCACCTCCTCTCACTTTTCTCGCTCTGCCCCTATTCCTTGGAACTCCTTGCCTCGCGCCACTAGACAATCTTCCTGCCTCAAATCCTTCAAAACCTCATTAAAAACACATCTGTTCAAAGAAGCCTATAACCTTTAGCCTCCATAAGCACAATGCAGCTATGACCCCTGTATCACACCCAAACCCTTTACACTGTAAGTTTTCGAGTTTTCAATCTTGTTAGGTGCTTTAGGGAAAGCACTATGTATGTTTGATTGTAAGCTCAATAACAGGGCCTTCCATTCTTTTGCTATATGTTCAAATTGTTTTTGACTCGTACTACGGAATATGTTGGTGCGTTACAAATAAATAATAATAATAATAATAATAAAAGTAGGGTCTGTCCAGGAACCATGTAAACCTTCCCAAATAACGATTTACGGCACTATGCCTTGTGACCTTCACAGAAGGTGTATCTTTATTGTAGACAGTATTTTTTTATGATACACGAAACAATAGCAACGTTATACATTAACCAGGCTTGCGCAACTTCGGTATTGGTAACCAGTAAGTATCTTCGACCTCCTGAGGTCTTTGGGGAATGAAGCAGTTGCCTACATCAATGGGATTGGTGGTGGGTGTGTTAGGGTGTAACTAATAGGCAGGTTTAGTGTCCGTAATTCTCACTCTGGAGCCTAGGGTGAAAGGTTGTGTGATTGGTTTGGCCACCAGGTGTCGTGCCACATGAGTATCGGGCCTCCTTGCCTTGGGAGTACAAACTGGCCAATCCAAGAGTGATCTACCGAGCGCGTACCTCAACTGGGGTAGGCGCCAGCCTGTCTGGGAAAGGGCCAGGTGGAAGGTAGATGTACACACCCAGCCTTTGTGCCAGCAGCCGTGTTGCTGACACCATATCTTTATTAGATGGCTTGTGGTACATTGACCAAGCAAACAGCATGTTAGACAACAAAACCCAACTTCTTTCCCTGCCCGAGTGTTAATTCTTCTTTTTAGGAGGATGTAAGAACTGATATAGCTTATCGTGGGCAAAAGAGTGAGAGAAGAGTCCCTTCGTAAAAAAAATAATTACATTTGTATGTCGAAAATTAAATTAATAAGCTCAAAATCTCAAGAAATACACTCTTTGCATTGCACTCTTGGAAACTGGGCGGGGCATGCAAATGAGCACACAATGCATTTTCACAATTTCATCAAATACTATTTTATACGCAACTCCTTGACAGCACATGCCTGTGGTTATAACACAGCTTTTGAGCACAGCACGGGATGGATTTGGATGAGTCAGGAAACCTACCCACAGACAATACTGTTTCAATTTTTTGATCTCATGCCCAATTTCCCAGACATTTAAAAAAAAGCATCTTATAGAAAGAGTGTCTACACACATATAATATATATTTATATGTGTATCTGTGTGTGTGTCTAGAAGTATCTGTTTTTAACATGTAGTTGTCTAGTTTTGTAGTTTTTTTGTCACCCTTTAAGTTTTACTAAACGTAAGAGATGTTTATCTTTGGTCAATAAACAGATTAAGATAAGGTGACATTATTTAACTGATAAGCATTTCAGTCAATAGGAAATGAAAATGTATTTTCTTTTTCAATATTTCATTTCTGACACTGCTATTGGTATTCTAGAATATAAATGTGAACAAACAAATTACTGGTGATTTTATCACAAAAGGTATATTTTAGTCTTTTGCTTTTAACCAGTGTAAATATTTCCCTCCTCACTTCATGTGGTGTAAAAAGGCCTGGTAAAAACAAAGTAAATATAGTGTGGGCCGTTGTTATGGTGTGTGCTCAGGATTATACCCGTGTACACAAGGCCACTTAGATTAAAATAGATGACAGGTAATTACAGAGGTAACTAAAATGTGTAGACTCAGAAACACACAGCGGATTCAGATACACACTGTTACACACACACACACAACATACTAACTCAGATACACACAGAGGACTGACTCAGAAACACACAGCGGATTCAGATACACACTGTTACACACAACATACTAACTCAGATACACACAGCGGACTGACTCAGAAACACACAGCGGATTCAGATACACACTGTTACACACACAACAGACTGACTCAGATACACACAGCGGATTCAGATACACACTGATACACACACAACACAACAGACTGACTCAGATACACACAGCGGATTCAGATACACACTGATACACACACAACACAACAGACTCAGATACACACAGCGGACTGACTCAGAAACACACAGTGGATTCAGATACACACTGTTACACACACACACACAACATACTAACTCAGATACACACAGAGGACTGACTCAGAAACACACAGCGGATTCAGATACACACTGTTACACACACAACAGACTGACTCAGATACACACAGCGGATTCAGATACACACTGATACACACACAACACAACAGACTGACTCAGATACACACAGCGGATTCAGATACACACTGATACACACACAACACAACAGACTCAGATACACACAGCGGACTGACTCAGAAACACACAGTGGATTCAGATACACACTGTTACACACACACACACAACATACTAACTCAGATACACACAGAGGACTGACTCAGAAACACACAGCGGATTCAGATACACACTGTTACACACACAACAGACTGACTCAGATACACACAGCGGATTCAGATACACACTGATACACACACAACACAACAGACTGACTCAGATACACACAGCGGATTCAGATACACACTGATACACACACAACACAACAGACTCAGATACACACAGCGGACTGACTCAGAAACACACAGTGGATTCAGATACACACTGATACACACACAACACAACAGACTGACTCAGATACACACAGCGGATTCAGATACACACTGATACACACACAACACAACAGACTCAGATACACACAGCGGACTGACTCAGAAACACACAGTGGATTCAGATACACACTGATACACACACAACACAACAGACTAACTCAGAAACACACAGCGGATTGTGTCAGATACACACTGATACACACAAAAAGCAACAGACTAGCTCAGATACACACAGCGGACTGACTCAGAAACACACACAGAACAGACAGACTCGGATACACACTGATACACACACACACAAACTACTACTGACTCAGATACACTCACAGCGGACTGACTCAGAAACACACAGCGGATTGAGTGAGATACACACTGATACACACACACACACAACACAACAGACTAACTCAGATACACACAGCGGACTGACTCAGATATACACACACAGAACTGACTGACTCAGATACACACCGATACACACACAACGGACTGACTCATGTACACACACACAACATACTAACTCAGAAACACACACACAAACTACTGACTGACTCAGATACACACACAACGGACTGACTCATGTGCACACACACAACATACTAACTCAGATACACACACAGCGAATTGCCTCAGATACATACACACACACAGCGGACTGACTCAGATACACACACACACACTGACTCCGAAACACACAGCGGACTGACTCATATACACACACACACTGACTCCGAAACACACAGCGGACTGACTCATATACACACACACACTGACTCCGAAACACACAGCGGACTGACTCATATACACACACACACTGACTCAGAAACACACAGCGGACTGACTCATATACACACACACACACTGACTCCGAAACACACAGCGGACTGACTCATATACACACACACACACTGACTCAGAAACACACAGCGGACTGACTCATATACACACACACACACTGACTCAGAAACACACAGCGGACTGACTCATATACACACACACACACTGACTCAGAAACACACAGCGGACTGACTCATATACACACACACTGACTCAGAAACACACAGCGGACTGACTCATATACACACACACACACTGACTCAGAAACACACAGCGGACTGACTCATATACACACACACTGACTCAGAAACACACAGCGGACTGACTCATATACACACACACACTGACTCAGAAACACACAGCGGACTGACTCATATACACACACACACACTGACTCAGAAACACACAGCGGACTGACTCATATACACACACACACACTGACTCAGAAACACACAGCGGACTGACTCATATACACACACACACACTGACTCAGAAACACACAGTGGACTGACTCATATACACACACACACACTGACTCAGAAACACACAGCGGACTGACTCATATACACACACACACACACTGACTCAGAAACACACAGCGGACTGACTCATATACACACACACACTGACTCAGAAACACACAGTGGACTGACTCATATACACACACACACACTGACTCAGAAACACACAGCGGACTGACTCATATACACACACACACACTGACTCAGAAACACACAGCGGACTGACTCATATACACACACACACACATTGACTCAGAAACACACAGCGGACTGACTCATATACACACACACACACTGACTCAGAAACACACAGCGGACTGACTCATATACACACACACACATTGACTCAGAAACACACAGCGGACTGACTCATATACACACACACACACTGACTCAGAAACACACAGCGGACTGACTCATATACACACACACACACTGACTCAGAAACACACAGCGGACTGACTCATATACACACACACACACTGACTCAGAAACACACAGCGGACTGACTCATATACACACACACACATTGACTCAGAAACACACAGCGGACTGACTCATATACACACACACACACTGACTCAGAAACACACAGTGGACTGACTCATACACACACACACACACTGACTCAGAAACACACAGCGGACTGACTCATATACACACACACACACTGACTCAGAAACACACAGCGGACTGACTCATATACACACACACACATTGACTCAGAAACACACAGCGGACTGACTCATATACACACACACACACTGACTCAGAAACACACAGCGGACTGACTCATATACACACACACATTGACTCAGAAACACACAGCGGACTGACTCATATACACACACACTGACTCAGAAACACACAGCGGACTGACTCATATACACACACACACACTGACTCAGAAACACACAGCGGACTGACTCATATACACACACACTGACTCAGAAACACACAGCGGACTGACTCATATACACACACACACACTGACTCAGAAACACACAGTGGACTGACTCATATACACACACACACACACTGACTCAGAAACACACAGCGGACTGACTCATATACACACACACACTGACTCAGAAACACACAGCGGACTGACTCATATACACACACACACATTGACTCAGAAACACACAGCGGACTGACTCATATACACACACACACACTGACTCAGAAACACACAGCGGACTGACTCATATACACACACACATTGACTCAGAAACACACAGCGGACTGACTCATATACACACACACTGACTCAGAAACACACAGCGGACTGACTCATATACACACACACACACTGACTCAGAAACACACAGCGGACTGACTCATATACACACACACTGACTCAGAAACACACAGCGGACTGACTCATATACACACACACACACTGACTCAGAAACACACAGTGGACTGACTCATATACACACACACACACTGACTCAGAAACACACAGCGGACTGACTCATATACACACACACACACTGACTCAGAAACACACAGCGGACTGACTCATATACATACTTATACACATACAAACAATAGACTGACTCAGATACACACACACATTGACTCAGAAACACACAGCGGACTGACTCATATACACACAGAACAGACTGACTCAGTCACACACAGACTGATACACAAATAGCACACATTTTTTTGTGAATAACACCAGAATCACATGGTTTGAATGCATGACCCAAAGTTGGTATTTATTAGACAGCTGAAGCAGCAGGTAAGTACACAAGACTATGCAGGCAATCTTCCAAAGCAGCAGCTTCCTGGGCAGTCAAGACCCACGATGCTCTGCATGTTTTGCTGGCAGTGGAAAGGTTAGCAGATCCCATTAGATGGTCCATGCGAACAGAGAAGAGGGTCTTAGAGGCAACTGTCTAATAGTCAGCAGGAGTGGTTCACTTTCCTCCTTTAGCTAGGGGAAAATAACATTATTTTAGTTTCCAGTTCCTGCAAGATTACAATATGTCTCTAAAGTTAACACACTACACTGAAAGTATATTTTTAAACTTAGTCATAAGTATATATAAGCTACGAGTAAGTTGCATAAATGTCTTCAAAATAATTTGATTTACTATAACATACAATATCAAACATTCATCTTGGCAATAATTGCTTAGGAGAGTGTTCTGAATCATACCCTTTTAATATTTCACTCCAGTGGGTGATCTTTCATAGGCTTTGCTCTCAAGTAAACTGCTTTAATTGCCAACAAGCCAATGGTTCAGAATGCTAGTGGTCTATGCAGAAAGGCTATTAACCACACGTGTTTGCTCAGTGACTTCAGCAGACTTGGGTACAGCCCATTCAATCTTTACAAAAGTTGCATACAACGAGTGGAGAGAGAATCTCTCTACCTCCTATTTTTACATTTTAACAGGGAGTTTTTATTAAATGACTACATCTAATAATAATACTGTATAGTGCAAACTTTTACTTACGGTCTTTAAATGAGCCTCCGATGATCCTATAGATAAAGAATATTATTAATTAGAATGGATTATATATTAATAAAGTTATATTCAACATTTCTCACGTTCGATCCATTTTCAATAACTGGTGCACCAAGGTACAAGTTTCTAATCACGTTTACTCGATTACTTTTTACTCAATTTTGCTACATCTCATGAATATAACTGTCCAAAGAAAAAATTATAAATTCCAAAAGGGAAGAAAATACAAAACAAGTGACCTGTCAGACAGGCACCTCTGATAAATTTAGTACTGAAGACATACATGTCATCATATAAGATAAGTTACCCTACATCTAGTATAAACAGAGTAACAAAACATTGCAAATCCACTTTGAGTATTAAACGCTCTATAACTTTTGGCTCTACTTTCAATACCACTTACTGATCGTCATGACCCTCCAGCAGTTGGCGATAGACTGAAATTTCCTTCTCTAGACGGGTCTTGATGTCCATGAGAATCTTATACTCTTGGTTCTGGCGTTCCATGTCAGATCTGACATCGTGCAACTGTGCCTCAATACCACTTATTACTTGCTGAATTCCAGCAAGTTGGGCGCCATAACGAGCATCTGTTTCAGATAGGGTGCCTTCCAGGGACGATTTCTAAAAAGAAAAAAACATTGGGATGTCATCTACGTACCTTAACAGTGTCTCCATCTTGTGAAATATTCAGTTTTTAGAGAATATCAAAATAAATATTGTATTTATCGGCGTATAACACGCACTTTTTCTCCCTGAAAATAGGGGGCAAATCATAGGTGCGTGTTATACGCCGATATTCCCTCCCCCCTCCTCGTCCTCAACCTCCCTCCTCACACTAAACCCCCTCCGCAGTCTAACCCCCCCTCCTCAACCTAAACCCCCCTCCTCCTCAACCTGAGGAGGGGGGTTTAGGTTGAAGTGGAGGGGGTTTAGGTTGAGGAGGAGGGGGGTTTAGGTTGAGGAGAGGGGGGTTTAGAATGAGGAGGGGGGGTTAGAATGCGGAGGGGGATTTAGAATGAGGAGGGAGGTTGAGGAGGGGGGTTGAGGTTGAGGAGGGGGATTGAGGATAGGGGAGTTGAGGTTGAGGAGGGGGGTTGAGGAGGGAGGATGAGGGGGTTGAGGAGGGGGGTTGAGGGGGTTTGAGGAGGGAGGTTGAGGAGGGGGTTGAGGAGGGAGGTTGAGGATGAGGAGAGAGGTTGAGTTTGAGGATGAGGAGGGGGGTTGAGGATGAGGAGGGTGGTTGAGGATGAGGAGGGGCATGAGGATAGGGGGGTTGAGGAAGGAGGATGAGGATTGGGGGGTTGAGGAGGGGATTTGAGGGGGGAGGATGAGGGGGTTGAGGATGAGGAGGGGGGTTGAGGATGAGGAGGGGGGTTAAGGATGAGGAGGGGGGTTGAGGATGAGGAGGGAGGTTGAGGTTGAGGAAGGAGGATGAGGATGGGGGGTGGAGGAGGGGGTTGGAGGAGGGGGTTGAGGATGGGGGGGTTGCGGAGGGAGGATGAGGAGGGAGGTTGAGGATGGAGGTTGAGGAGTTTGCTTCAAAGTTCTTTATTTGAATTTTTTTTTTTCCTGAAATTCCCTTCTTAAAATGAGGTGCGTGTTATACGCCGGTGCGTGTTATATGCCGATAAATACGGTAATATAAATGACTATAATAGTATCTTTAATTTGTTTTAGATTTTATAAATTGTATTGGCAAAAATGAAAACCTTCAAAGAAAGTTGATTTATGTACAGAGTTTTAAAAGGCGAGTCACCCTGTGCAAGATATTGTGTTATTTCAATGTTAATTGCCCAAGCTACATCAAGCAATATAAATATACGTACCATGCTAAGTTGTGACTGCAGTTCGATCTCCAGGCCCTGGAGTGTACGTCTTAGGTCCGTGATCTCCGTTTTACTTGACTGTATCTGTTCTGAATGGACTGCAACTTCCTTGCTCAAGGACTCAGACTAGTGGAAAACAAGAGACCATTCATGTAGACTTTAAACCAATATGGCATCAAGTAGGACCAATTATACATACAGACAAGACAACATGGCTTTCTATGGACAGTTTACAATAGCAAATAAGGTTACTACCAATGGGTGGTTTGTACAAACCATGATGTCTTCCCAAAGGCCATTTTCATACATGACCAAACAAGATGTCTTTGCAAATGCCATTTTCATACATAACCAAATAAAAGTTAATAATAATGCTGTCCTGAATAATGGAGGGTTTTAGTTACATGGGAGAAAAAAAATAATAATTAGCAGCGTAAGCAATATTACCTGTCTTATGAACTGGTCTTCTGCTTGTTTACGGTTCTTATCAGCCATGACCTCGTACTGGTCTCTCATTTCCGACAGAATCTTGGTCAGATCCACGGTTGGAGCAGCGTCCACTTCCACACTTACTTGTCCACCAGTTTGTCCACGTAAACCATTGATTTCCTGAATAAGGAGGAAAATTATTAAATGTTTACACCTCCCCTTCACCCCCCCCCCCCCTCTTCGCAGCTATATGTTCACAAGTAATTGCTTCTGTATATAATGCAATGGAGCTTGTGATTGGCCACACCAAATATACAAAAGTCGGAATTTGCCAGTGAGTTCTCCAAAATGTACCTTGAACTTTCACAGTATTTATTTTTCCATTAAATTAATTTAACACAAGTTCTTTTTACATGTAGAATATAAAATATGCGACTCTAGTGTCTCTTTAATTCAAGTTAATAATTATTTTATTTTGTCTGATATTATATCATGGACTTTACCCCTAGATTAAGAATCTCCAGCTGCTTTATTGATTGAAACCAATATCTACCATAAACTTTGAAACTTGATAATTATTTATTACAGTTGCATCAAGTTTATTACAATAACCAAAACAGGTGAGTGTTTTTCCATAAGTTGGATAGTAAATATGATTTAAATAGACGCACAGGTATGTTGAGGAAGCTGTAAAAAGGCAAATATGTTTCTTTTTATGAAAAAGTAAAAATAAAAATGTAAAAAAAATAAAAATACATTTTAACCCCTCTGCAAACTGCATTTGCAACAGTATTAGGCCTGCCAAAATTATGTATATGTCCCTAAACTTACCTCCTCGTGATTCTTCTTCAAATAAGCCAGTTCCTCCTTCAGGTTCTCGATCTGTAGTTCCAGGTCAGTTCTAGCCAGGGTCAGTTCATCCAGGACCCTACGCAGGCCGTTGATGTCAGCCTCTACACTCTGGCGCAGGGCCAGCTCATTCTCAAACCTTAAAGAAACGTAACAGACAAAATAGGTTAGGAATACGTTTTTGAATATTTTGAATTTTTGTTTGCCCGTTTAAAAAAGGGAAATGACGGAAGGGAACAGAAATACATTGGCGTTTGAGAACCAATTAGCGTATGACTTGAAACCATAGAAGAGCCTTAACAAATATTAGGAGGTTCCTCACTCTGTCCTTGACCTGTGTGTGGTATAGAGATGAGCTCAGAGATGAGCCATGCACATGAGGTACAACACAACCAGGGGCATAGGAACTGGGGAGGGGGACAAAACACCTCATTTTAAATGAATAATGGACACAAAAAAAGCAAAATAAAATGTAATAATGCTTTACAAGATTTGGCCATTAGAGGTCTATGTAGCAGTATGTCTTTCCCATGAAAGCTTTGACCCATAATTTATCTTTTACATATACCGTATATATATATATATATATATATATATATATATATATATTTTTTTTCTTGAATTGCCTCTCCCTCTTTCAATTGCTCATGTATACTCTCATGTTTTTGCATACACTCACTTGGGAACAAACACTCGCACACAGTTATGTCACTCAGGTACTCACTCAATCACACACTTGCTCATATCTAACTATCCATCTATGGAACCGTCCATCTATCCATCCATCTAGATACAGATATCTATCTATATGTACAGTACATAAATGGTACACCTGTGTTCACATTTGAATGTCCCAAACTTGTTTCCTGTTCAGAATTCCGAAAAATACAGTTATTACACTGCATTCTGGGAAGCTGAGCTGGGACATGCAAATGTGCCCACAAATGCCTTGCTCTTCAATCCATAAACCATTTTAAACATGGCTTCCTTTAAGCTTATGCCCTCAGCATTACACAGCTTTTATGCAAAGCCATACAGAGCGGTCAGTGTCTATATATGAGAAACAGCTAAGATCCCACCTATTGCTGGAATCAAAAGCAAACATATATAAATGCAATTCCAACAGGTTGTTATAAAAAATATATATTTTAGTGGAAGTGTTAAAATAATTTGTAACACTTTTATTTTAAGTAGAAATTACTGAAAAAGAACCTCCCTCTTTCCAATGACTTTAGTTGTCTCTCTGCATTGCCCAGTTGGTATAAAATAATGTCTGAGACTTACAAGTCTCTGTGATGCTTTTTATTAATCCAAATGGGCATGCTTCCACTATGAGAAATGAATAATAATTAAATAAATATAATTGCAACCGGAAGATTTTATAATTTGCGTTGGTTTTATTTCTATACGGTGACATAAGCACATAAACGCCTTGTTATTTTTTGAGCTTATAGGTAGGCTTGTGGGGTTAATCCATGGAAGGGTTAATTAATTAGCGTGCATGTGTTCATGCCAAGAACACGCACACAATAGCTGTTCAGTCAGTCGGAGCCAGAGCATTGTGTACAGTTACAGAGCGGTCAGTGTCTCTGCACCTCCCCTCCACAGCCTCCAGGTGCAACTTGGACCTGAACCAAAGCACACTTGTTGACTATGGGATATACTGTTCTCAAGTCTCACAATGACACCCCGTCTCAAACAAAAGTGTCTCACGTAGAGTATTAATTCAACAAGCCGTGTCCAGCTGGTATAAATATAATGGCACAGGCTTTTACCGGTTAAATATCTCTGTGTGTATTATGATGTATCCAGCTGGGCATGCTTTACTTCTTTATGAACCCAACTGCAAGATTTGTTTAAGAGCCCTTGATATTGATCAATAATACTTAAAATCTCAGCAGCCATCTTGTTTTAGCCTGCATGTTGGCTCCGCCCTCCAGCAAGCTGTGAATGAACAGTAGAGTTCATCTGTATGGATTCAGCAGTGGAAGGAGGCGGGGCCAAAAGAAAGGTGCAGGAATGCAGGATCAGACAAGATGTCAGCTACCATTAACCAAATATCTAAAGTAAAAGTAGATAGACAGACAGACCGACAGAAATATAGACCAATAGATAGATAGACCAATAGATAGATAGATCAATAGATAGATAGATTGACCTGTAGATAGATAGATACATAGATAGACCTGTAGATAGATAGACCTGTAGATAAATAGACCTGTAGATAGATAGATAGATAGATAGATAGATAGACCTGTAGATAGACCTGTAGATAGATAGATAGATAGATAGATAGATAGATAGATAGATAGATAGATAGATAGATAGATAGATAGATAGACCTGTAGATAGACAGATAGACCTGTAGATAGATAGATAGATCAATAGATAGATAGATAGACCTGTAGATAGACCTGTAGATAGATAGATAGATCAATAGATAGATAGATAGACCTGTAGATAGATAGATAGATAGATCAATAGATAGATAGATAGATAGACCTGTAGATAGACCTGTCGATAGATAGATAGATAGATCAATAGATAGATAGATAGATAGATAGATAGACCTGTAGATAGATAGATAGATAGATCAATAGATAGATAGACCTGTAGATAGACCTGTAGATAGAGTAGATAGATAGATAGACCTATAGATAGATAGACCTGTAGATAGATAGATAGATAGATAGATAGATAGATAGATAGATAGATAGATAGATAGATAGATTGATATATAGACCTGTAGATAGATAGTTATGTAGATAGATAGATAGATAGATAGATAGATAGATAGATTGATAGATTGATTGATATATAGACCTGTAGATAGATAGTTATGTAGATAGATAGATAGATAGATAGACATGTAGATAGATAGATAGATAGATAGACATGTAGATAGATAGACCTGTAGATAGATAGATAGATAGATAGATAGATAGATAGATTTTAACTCACTTGGTTCTGAAGTCATCTGCGGCCAACCTTGCATTGTCCACTTGCAACACAATCTTGCTGTTATCAATGGTGGCACCCAGAATCTGCAAGGCCAAAAGGTCATGTTATTCTTGCAATGTAATCACAACGCCCAGAATATACATTATCCGCAGCACCCAGCCACTCCTTGCCTTGTTTTCTGTAATCCTTACATGTTTTACAGGTTGTAAACTCTTATAAGATGTCAGAAAATATAAACTACTTAATGAATATTGTGGTTTGAGGCAATACCACTCCCTTACAACAGATACAAGCTGAACAAACTACTTCTTAGTGAGTATTATGGTTATTTAAAGATGGATTTGCTAAAAAAAAATAGGTGACATGTCACCCCTAACATATAAGCCAAGTAATTATAGTGTGATTATATATCCCCTTTAAGGGAAATAGTTATGAAATATACATGCTGCAGGGTAAATTGTGAAGCCCTGCATTATGTGTTTTTCATAATTCAGCTTGAGATACAACAGAATTTAAGTTGTATTTAGTTATTTAGGCCCATTCTTCACTTCCCAAAAGTTAAGGGACAACTTACATGAGACATAATGTCAAAATACAGTTAGATAGATAGATAGATAGATGGGTGGATGGATAGATAGATAGATAGATAGATAGATAGATAGATAAGATATATATATATATATATATATATATATATATATATATATATATATATATATATATATATATATAAATATATGTAGATAGATATATAGATAAATGGATATATATATGGATAGATATAAAGATATATAGAGAGAGAGATATATGTATATAGATAGACAGATAATTTTAATTAATCTATGTTAAATAAGCTTTTTTTGCTAGTAAGATGTCTTAATTTTCTATGTGATTCATGAAAAAGTAACTAAGTTTTGAGAGCTCTCTTCAACTAATTAAAGCAGGCTATACAGAATAACATAGAAACTGGGAATGCTCCTGGAAAGTCACTGCTGGCTCCTAACTTTGTACTTATTATACATGTATGTCTATATAGTATTCATAACCTGGCTCCTAAAATAGTTTCTCTGGCTCCTAACTTCCATGACTGGCTCCAACGTGTCGGCTCCATTGCCCAGCAGCCTTTTAGTGGCACCCATAGTTCTATTCTCTATATCATTCTTACAATATATATTCATTCTTATTGATATTGTTATTTTTTGGGTTACATTACTTTTAAATTGTTGTTGCTCCTACAAAATAAGTTACAACTATGGGCTGCATCACTTTGCTTTGGTTAATTGCATCAGCAGTTTTTTCCATAGATATTTCCGTGTTTATATGTATCCACAGCAGATTGTTCCAGTCCTACGTTGCTATAACTACCGTCCTGTGTTTTTTTGGACATAATAGGCCTTTCCAGACCTGGCTGCCATTTACACGTTTTTTCCATGTTCCTTCCCCACAGCCACTTCCTTTCGCAGCTGAGCTCTGGGGATGGTTTCAATCACTTACAAATGAAAAAAACAAACCTGTTATGAATTTGCCTGGGGCTTGTCTTAAATAACCTATAAAGCAGACCAAATGGTTTAGAAACACTATAAAGTTCACTGAAAGAATTTATTTTTTTCATTTAAATACTATTTTAAAGAAAAATCTATTTGACGATAATAAATAGCATATGGGAGTTTGAGGGGGCTCCTCCCATGTTCTATTCAGATTTACTATAAAAGGCCCAAAACAATACTGAGGATTATTAATGAATTGGAAACAATTCAAATGATGGACGGGCTAAAAGACAGAACATATAAGGAGACTCCATGACATTCATATGTATAGATTAGAGGGGACTCCATGACATTAATATGTATAGATTAGGGGGGACCCCATAACACTAATATGTATAGATTAGAGGGGACTCCATGACATTAATATGTATAGATTAGAGGGGACCCCATAACACTAATATGTATAGATTAGAGGGGACTCCATGACATTAATATGTATAGATTATAGGGGACTCCATGACATTAATATGTATAGATTAGGGGGGACCCCATAACACTAATATGTATAGATTAGAGGGGACTCAATGACATTAATATCTATAGATTAGAGGAGACTCCATCACATTAATATGTATAGATTATAGGGGGCTCCATGACATTAATATGTATAGATTAGAGGAGACATCATGACATTAATATGTATAGATTAGAGGGGACTCCATGACATTAATATGTATAGATTAGAGGGGACTCCATGACAATAATATCTATAGATTAGAGGAGACTCCATGACATTCATATGTATAGATTATAGGGGACTCCATGATATTAATATGTATAGATTAGAGAGGACTCCATGATATTAATATGTATAGATTAGAGGGGACTCCATGACATTAGTATGTATAGATTAGAGGGGACTCCATGACATTAATATGTATAGATTAGAGGGGACTCCATGACATTAATATGTATAGATTAGAGGGGACTCCATGACATTAATATGTATAGATTAGAGGGGGCTCAATTACATTAATATGTATAGATTAGAGGGGACTCCATGACATTAATGTGTAGATTAGAGGGGACTCCATGACATTAATATGTACACATTAGACAGGAGAAGGGTGAGGGGGATATGAGAGAGACCTGCAAATATATGAACGGGTTTAATAAAGTTCAGAAGGGAAATATCTTTTAGAAAACAAGAGTTTGTGATGTGATTTTGATGTATTTAAGGGGAAAGTACTACTTTACAGAAAGGGTAGTAGATAAGTGAAAACAGCCTCCAGTAGAAGTGGTAGGATCACAATAGTTAAGGAATTCAACATCTAAACTTAACCTTAGGTCTACTTAAGCTAAGCTTTCTGGTTCCTATCAGCCATCAAATCTATATTTGTCTTATTTGCATGTCCCCGCCTAGTTTCCCAGAGTGCAGTGCAATGACTGTATTTCTGGGAAACCCGAGAAGGAAAAAGTTTTTAAACTTATTTTTATCATTCAAATGGGAACTCTACTGTACTATTCATTCTCTGTAGATAGAGAAAGGAAACTGTATATAGTCAAATATATTTAAAGTTGTCATTTAACTCTGTACCCGTTTTCTTCTTGCTTTAAGTGATTTAGGTTTGGTGCAAAGAAGCACAAAAGATTGAGACGTAACTTTCCTTTTACGATATATAGATATAGGAAGCTGACGTATAAACAGACAAAGGGACAAGGTGCTATAGTCTCATGCAAATCAGAGCCTGTCCCACAGACAATTGTTATGTGATGTTTGACAAAGGTGTGGCCCTATCAGCGCTGGCAAGGACCTCTTGTAGACTATGAGTGTTCAGTGGTTATCTCACAGGTAGTGATAGCTTTCAGTGATGCCGTTATGTGGAATAATACAGGAATGGGATAGGTAACAACTTTGTAAATAGTGTCGGGAACATTAGAATAAGATGCAGTACTGCTTTGCAGAAAGGGTAGTAGATACAGGGAACTGCCTTCTAGTGGAAGTGGTCGGGTCAAACAGTTAAGGGGGTTTCAGCCTGCCTGGAATTATTATTGTTATTCTTATTTGTAAAAGGGCTTAAGTACGAAGGCAAATTTAATAGTAACATATGGCGACAATGACCATGTAGGGCCCTGACTTTGAGTTTAATATCTTACGTATAGTGTTTTTTTCCCCACAAAACTTACAATAAGGCGATATTGAGGCTTGATTAAGCCAAGTGTTAGCTAGATAGAATGGACAGACTAGATGGATCTTTTTGGTTGTTATCTACCGTCAGATCTATATTTAAGTAAATTCAACAAGACAAGTAGAGTGTTGGTTACCCCATCATGTATACTAAGAGATGCCAACTCACCTTGTCTCTCAGATCTTCAATGACTTTGAAGTATTGGCTGTAGTCACGGGTGGGGCTGGGTCCCTGCTTTTCGTACCACTCCCGGATCTTCACCTCCAGGTTTGCGTTGGCGGTCTCCAAAGAGCGCACCTTGTCCAGGTATGAGGCCAGACGGTCATTGAGATTCTGCATGGTTTCTTTCTCCCCCCCACCCAGCAGGCCATCCCCAGATACATTAACGCTGTAGCCCCCTCCATACCCAGAGCCAAGGTTGCTGCTGTAGCTACTGCTATACCCTGATCCAAGGCCACCACCGAACCCACCACCAAATCCAGAGGACACCAGTCTGGCAGAAGACACTGAGACCCCCTGGCCACCATACCCACCATGGACACTTGGAGCTTTAAATGACACTCTACCAGCTCCACCACCAAGACCCCCATACCCTCTATAAGACCCAGATGAGCTGGTCTGGCGCATGCTATAATTGGCCATGTCTATCTGTCTGATCTACTAAGCAGAGCTGAAGATGCAGTTCTCAGGAGTGTAACTGTTTCTCTCTCCTCCACTCCCCTTTTATATCTCACTCTATGGGTGGTGCCAGTGAAAGCCCATTGGAATTTGCCGGTCCCTCACTCCCATGCCAAGTAACAACAGCCATTTCTCATTGGTCTGCTGCTACAAAACATTTTTTTTTTAACTGCCCTTGAAATTGCTTTAGACATTAAGCAAACAAAACTGCATTTTTCCATAAAGTTTAGACAAAAGACTTGATTCATTGGAGAGTGTCTTGGTCCCAGGTGGAGGAGGAGACGGGAGGGGGTGAAAAATAAGATGATATGACAAGTACTTATTGCACTTGAGAGTTAACCCTGTTGTCACCAGATGTCCACAAATCATACTGGAACACTATTATATGACTTTTATATGTCATACGTTTTCTATTATAAAATATATATATTTTATTTTTTTAAATCCCAAATTTTCTATCATGCATTTAAACGATCATATTTAAAACATTTCAGTTTTTTATTTCAGGAAAAAAATGCTGATTTCTGATATCATATACATTTATATGTGCCATCATAAAAAGGGAAGGGCGAGGAGCTCTGCATATACTTGTTGCTTTAAGAATTCATATGTTTTCATATATTTTGAATTTGCAAAAATGTGCATTAAAAATCTTTTATAGAATTTTATTTGAAATATATAAACAGGTTTTAAGAAAAGTCTTGAAACTAGTTGTCTACATTTTATGTTTTTCTGTCCTTAATATGTGAAGATTTTAGGTGGAGATGGGAGACCGTTGCCAAAATTAAATCCAAGTCATATATAAGAAATTAGGCAATGTCACTTTAATGCAGGACACAATGCTTGGAAATGTGGTGTTAAAGGGACATGACAAGTTTCTGGATTTCTCTAGGAATATAATATCCCTGTGTATCTATTTACTTTTATGTACTTTATTTGATTTAGGAGTGCTGTTTTCTGCCTAAAACCTTAAAAATAGATCCAAACTCCCCTCTGCAACTCATGAATACTTTTAAGTACAGGGGTTGCAGTGTCTCGAAGTAACCGATCCGTGGCAACATTCTGTAACATGCTACTTGAGAGCGGTCAATTTGAAACACTGCACTGCACAGTCTGTGTATTCATGAGCTGCATGACCACTTCTTAATAAAATAAAGTACATAAAGGAAATAGATACACAGGTATATGATATACCTAGTAATATCCAGGATCCTTCCATGTTGGTTTAATATGCCCCGGGGTGAAATTCCTATTGCTATTATTTATTTATAGGAGGGTGGGTGAGGGACAATAACATAAAAAAATAAAATTTACCCTACAACCTAATTAAAAAAACATCTGGGCTTTTCAATTCATGTGAGTGAATTAATTTCATTAAGGGCTGTGTCACGTAAGGTGACTGTTTTCGCACTATGGAGGTGAGATGGCTCCAATACCTAAGGTGTTCCATAGAGACTATGTACCCAATATGAAGACACCTTTCTACTTTAAGAAATGAGGCTCTATTATGAAGAATAACAGAATCTTCTGACATAGGAGAAGTAAGGGGTGAGGTAGTTTATATAAGATGTCAAAGTCTGTATTTCTGTCAACACCTTGTCATCACCTCCCAAGATCTTATTATCTGTTATTTGAGGAATGAAACTCAAAAAAATAATAATATATAAATATAAGTTACTGATATGATGGCTGATAGCTTACTTTTCCCCTTCTCGATCTCTATCTTGTTGTGGGGCTTGTGTACTTCAATGAAGCTGTGAGCTATACCATGTAGGGTCATCCAAGATGGGCATGTCATAGCAGAGAGGTCAGAAAAAACACAGCCCACTGGAGAAGGAACTGGCAGTATCTTTGCTAAGAAAACATTATGGATAAGCACAAACTGAGATATAATTGTGCCTGCCATGCTGTGGTCCATAGAGTGACGGATAGTCAGACTCAACTGAACAACAACAAGCTTATGTTTACGCCACAACCTAGTCTGATGGGTATATTTCCAAGAATACACTGGGCCCTCCATTCACTAGCTCTGCCACTACAAACAAGTGTTGTATTTCTTGAACTGCAGTGGTGCTTTAAACATGTAGTAGGCTCTGGAAGGGTTACAGATCTGCTGTGTGCCTATTGTGCTGTAAGTAGTAAATGATTCTCAGATAACAGAGACGATGAAATCTCCAAACTACAATCTCAGACAATCTGCACAGAATGGGAGAGATAAGAAGGATAATTGTCCATTAGATGAAGAGAGTTAATTGTCAGCCATGTTTGTACAGTGATTACTACCCCATGGAGACAGCCTAATTAACAGCAAAGTGTACAATGATCAGGGAAATGTTTAAAGGTTGCAGTGTCTGCTAGGCCCAAAGTGTGACATGTCTATGGGCTCAGTCTCCTCTAGGCCCTAAGTGTACTAGTAGTAGGGACATGTTTATTGGAAAGACACTACTAGGCCCAAAGTGCACTAATAGCAGTGACACACCTAGGTACCAGCTAGACCAAAGTGACATATTGAAGGGCTCAGTCCCTGCTAGGCCCAAAGTGTGACATGTCTATGGGCTCAGTCTCCTCTAGGCCCTAAGTGTACTAGTAGTAGGGACATGTTTATTGGAAAGACACTACTAGGCCCAAAGTGCACTAATAGCAGTGACACACCTAGGTACCAGCTAGACCAAAGTGACATGTATAAGGGCTCAGTCCCTGCTAGGCCCAAAGTGTGACGTGTCTATGGGCTCAGTCTCCTCTAGGCCCTAAGTGTACTAATAGTAGGGACATGTTTATTGGAAAGACACTACTAGGCCCAAAGTGCACTAATAGCAGTGACACACCTAGGTACCAGCTAGACCAAAGTGACATGTATAAGGGCTCAGTCCCTGCTAGGCCCAAAGTGTGACATGTGTATGGGCTCATTCTCCTCTAGGCCCTAAGTGTACTAGTAGTAGGGACATGTTTATTGGAAAGACACTGCTAGGCCCAAAGTGCACTAATATCAGTGACACACCTAGGTACCAGCTAGACCAAAGTGACATATTGAAGGGCTCAGTCCCTGCTAGGCCCAAAGTGTGACATGTCTATGTGCTCAGTCTCCTCTAGGCCCTAAGTGTACTAATAGTAGGGACATGTTTATTGGAAAGACACTACTAGGCCCAAAGTGCAGTAATAGCAGTGACACACCTAGGTACCAGCTAGACCAAAGTGACATATTGAAGGGCTCAGTCCCTGCTAGGCCCAAAGTGTGACATGTGTATGGGCTCATTCTCCTCTTGGCCCTAAGTGTACTAATAGTAGGGACATGTTTACTGGAAAGACACTACTAGGCCCAAAGTGCACTAATAGCAGTGACACACCTATGTACCAGCTAGACCAAAGTGACATGTATAAGGGCTCAGTCCCTGCTAGGCCCAAAGTGTGACATGTGTATGGGCTCATTCTCCTCTAGGCCCTAAGTGTACTAGTAGTATGGACATGTTTATTGGAAAGACACTACTAGGCCCAAAGTGCACTAATAGCAGTGACACACCTAGGTACCAGCTAGACCAAAGTGACATATTGAAGGGCTCAGTCCCTGCAAGGCCCAAAGTGTGACATGTGTCTATGGGCTCAGTCTCCTCTAGGCCCTAAGTGTACTAATAGTAGGGACATGTTTATTGGAAAGACACTACTAGGCCCAAAGTGCACTAATAGTAGTGACACACCTAGGTACCAGCTAGACCAAAGTGACATGTTTAAGGGCTCAGTTCCTGCTAGGCCCAAAGTCTACTAATGACAGTGACATGCTTATGGATTTAGTGCCAGCTAGATCATATTGTACTAATGGCAGTGATATGCTTATGGGCTCAGTCCCTGCAAGGACCAAGGGGGACCAATGGCAGTGACATGTTTAAGATCTCGGTCCCTGGTAGGCCCAAATTGTACTAATGGCAGTGATCTGCTTATGGGCTCAGTCCCTGCAAGGACCAAAGTGTACTAATGGCAGTGACATGTTTAAAGCTTAGTCCCTTTAATTGGTTTTATGGAGCAATAATAAGTTCTAGGAGTTGGTCACTTGTATAACAGCTTCTAGGAGTGGTAAGAATTTTACAATATTGGTTTTATGTAGCAATAATGTTAAAGGTAAGGGACACAGAAAAGGTGCCAATATACATTTAGAATATAGGTGAAAATACTAATGTGTTACAAGTCCAAATCAGAGATATAACAGACTTCTATATCACTGACTCCAAATTGCGCCACAAACTGTGCCGAGCAGAGGAGGTCACTGAAGTCTCTTACACCCTCTTTATTTAATGCCAAGTAGGATTTGGTGCAATTAATTGAAACTTCCAGAGTCATATTATTAGCCAGATAAATACATTTAAGTTTAATAATAATCTTGCGTTTTTTCCATGGTTTATACAGCACTATCTCCCACAGCAATCTCCAGCAGTGAACTTTATACCTTTGGCTTCTTATAAAAGTCTTGAGAAAGCTGAATATTGGCACAGTCTCAAATTCCGTTCCGCCCCTGAGCCTCCCTGCAACCTCTGAGACCCAATGTAGTATCGGTATGTGTTACCATAGAGAGGCTTAGCGTGTTGTGAAAATATGACAGGGGCTGTCATAGGTTTGAGGGATGAGGGGCATATAATGAGGTGAGGACAGATGTGACATACATGTCATTGTTTTTCTTAGGGTTATTTCTATGTCTTGTAGGTTTTTCTGCTCTCTGTTCTATTGCATTTATCGTAAATCTAATCTGCAAAGGTCCAGTTCTTGCAGAAATGTGTATACATCTGTTACTCCAGACTTTAGAAAGAGAGGAAGCTCTCGAAAGCTAGTCTTATATTTATGAATATGTTTGTCCAATAAAAAAGGTTTCAATATATACTGCAATACTCCGATTATTCATCTGGATTACTGGACACTTACGGCTACCTAACTTTATATATATTTATAAATATTGTTGTTTGGTCGTTCAGTCATGTCCGACTCTCTGTGACCTTACTGGGTACTTCTATTGTTATGTCTCTGGTTGTAAATGTACATAAGGTTACTGGAGTGGGTTGCCAGTTATCCAGTGAACTATGTTTTCTGACCCCTCTGCTATGACCTGCTCATCTTGGGTGACCCTACATGGTATAGCTCTCAGCTTCATTGAGATAGAAAAGGCCCTTCATCATGATAAGGTAGCGTAACAGAAGGGGATATACAGTTGCAAGCAAAAGTATGTGAACCCTTTGGAATGATATGGATTTTTGCACAAATTGGTCATAAAATGGGATCTGATCTTCATCTAAGTCACAACAATAGACAATCACACTCTGCTTAAACTAATAACACACAAAGAATTAAATGTTACCATGTTGTTACTGAACACACCATGTAAACATTCACAGTGCAGGTGGAAAAAGTATGTGAACCCTTGGATTTAATAACTGGTTGAACCTACTTTGGCAGCAATAACTTCAACCAAACGTTTCCTGTAGTTGCAGATCAGTTGTGCACAACGGTCAGGAGTAATTCTTGACCATTCCTCTTTACAGAACTGTTTCAGTTCAGCAATATTCTTGGGATGTCTGGTGTGAATCGCTTTCTTGAGGTCATGCCACAACATCTCAATCGGGTTGAGGTCAGGACTCTGACTGGGCCACTTCAGAAGGCGTATTTTCTTCTGATTAAGCCATTCTGTTGTTGATTTACTTCTATGCTTTGGGTCGTTGTCCTGTTGCAAGACCCATATTCTGTTGGTGGAAAGATGGCCTTAAGTTCTCCTGCAAAATGTCTTGATAAACTTTGGAATTAATTTTTCCTTCAATGATAGCAATCCGTCCAGGCCCTGACGCAGCAAAGCAGCCCCAAACCATGATGCCCCCCCCACCGTACTTCACAGTTGGGATGAGGTTTTGATGTTGGTGTGCTGTGCCTCTTTTTCTCCACACATAGTGTTGTATGTTTCTTCCAAACAACTCAACTTTAGTTTCATCTGTCCACAGAATATTTTGCCAGTACTGCTGTGGAACATCCAGGTGCTCTTGTGCAAACTGTAAACGTGCAGCAATGTTTTGTTTGGACAGCAGTGGCTTCCTCTGTGGAATCCAATTTGTGCAGAAATCCATATCATTCCAAAGGGTTCACATACTTTTGCTTGCAACTGTTTATATATATATATATATTCATATAGTTTGGGAGAGTCAAAAATTAAGCTATTTCCATAACTTTTATACAGATGATTAATCTTCACGCAGAGTGACAAATAATACTAAAATATGTACGTTTATATGAAAGAAATGTGTGCTAATCTCCTATACCCTTAAGTACTTTAATATATATTTTTTATATCATCTGTGGTTTCCAAGGACAGTATAAACCCATAATCTCATAAACTTGTACCACAGAGCAATCGAGCCCTGAAGGGATTCCATGCCATTAAGTTAGACATAAAGTCTTCTTTTGTGCCTGATATATGCATTGTGTTAAAGTGCATATTTATCTATTATAGACAGAGATCAAAACAACAGGTGCAGAGATCTGAAGAGCAAATGCATTAAACATAATTTGCAGGTGTTAATTCTGCAGTGTATTAAACTGTCTTTATAACCCTTCAGCAAATAAAAGAAACAGTATTAAATGGACAATGTCACCCTAACAAGAAGTTGATTTATTTTTAAGGATCATTAAAAATTGTACTATACATTGTACTAGCAGTTTTTCTCTGCAGTACATAATTTCTGAAATATTTAGTTTATTTTGAGGCTGCTGTATACAAATGTGCGGCTCAGTATGCTAATGTTCGACTCAGTATATTAATGTGCGGCTCTGTATATTGATGTGCCGCTGAGTATGATAATGTGCGGTTCAGTATGATAATGTGCGGCTCAGTATGATAATGTGCGGTTCAGTATGATAATGTGCGGTTCAGTATGATAATGTGCAGATCAGTATGATAACGTGTGGCTCAGTATGATAATGTGTGGCTCAGTATGATAATGTGCTGCTCAGTATGATAATGTGCTCCTCAGTATGATAATGTGCGGCTCAGTATGATAATGTTTGGCTCAGTATGATAATGTGCAGCTCAGTATGATAATGTGCGGCTCAGTACGATAATGTGCAGCTCAGTATGATAATGTGCGGCTCAGTATGATAATGTGCGGCTCAGTATGATAATGTGAGTCTCTGTATGATAATGTGCGGTTCAGTATGATAATGTGCGGCTCAGTATGATAATGTGCGGTTCAGTATGATAATGTGCGACTCAGTATGATAACGTGTGGCTCAGTATGATAATGTGCGGCTCAGTATGATAATGTGCGGCTCAGTATGATAATGTGCGGTTCAGTATGATAATGTGCGGCTCAGTATGATAATGTGCAGATCAGTGTGATAATGTGCGGCTCAGTATGATAATGTGCGGCTCAGTATGATAATGTGCAGCTCAGTGTGATAATGTGCGGCTCAGTATGATAATGTGCAGATCAGTATGATAATGTGCGGCTCAGTATGATAATGTGCAGCTCAGTATATTAATGTGTGGCTCAGTATGATAATGTGCGGCTCAGTATGATAATGTGAGTCTCTGTATGATAATGTGCAGCTCAGTATGATAATGTGCGGCTCAGTATGATAATGTGCTGCTCAGTATGATAATGTGCTCCTCAGTATGATAATGTGCGGCTCAGTATGATAATGTGTGGCTCAGTATGATAATGTGCTGCTCAGTATGATAATGTGCTCCTCAGTATGATAATGTGCGGCTCAGTATGATAATGTTTGGCTCAGTATGATAATGTGCAGCTCAGTATGATAATGTGCGGCTCAGTATATTAATGTGTGGCTCAGTATAATAATGTGCGGCTCAGTATGATAATGTGCAGCTCAGTGTGATAATGTGCGGCTCAGTATGATAATGTGCAGCTCAGTGTGATATAGTGCGGCTCAGTATGATAATGTGCGGCTCAGTATGATAATGTGCGGCTCAGTATATTAATGTGTGGCTCAGTATGATAATGTGCGGCTCAGTATGATAATGTGAGTCTCTGTATGATAATGTGCAGCTCAGTATGATAATGTGCGGCTCAGTATGATAATGTGCGGCTCAGTATGATAATGTGCGGTTCAGTATGATAATGTGCGGCTCAGTATGATAAGGTGCAGCTTAATAATGTGCGGCTCAGTATGATAATGTGCAGCTCAGTGTGATAATGTGCGGCTCAGTATGATAATGTGCGGCTCAGTATGATAATGTGCAGCTCAGTATGATAATGTGCGGCTCAGTATGATAATATGCAGCTCAGTATGATAATGTGCTGCTCAGTATGATAATGTGCAGCTCAGTATGATAATGTGCAGCTCAGTATGATAATGTGCAGCTCAGTGTGATAATGTGCGGCTCAGTATGATAATGTGCAGATCAGTATGATAATGTGCGGCTCAGTATGATAATGTGCAGCTCAGTATATTAATGTGTGGCTCAGTATGATAATGTGCGGCTCAGTATGATAATGTGAGTCTCTGTATGATAATGTGCAGCTCAGTATGATAATGTGCGGCTCAGTATGATAATGTGCGGCTCAGTATGATAATGTGCGGTTCAGTATGATAATGTGCGGCTCAGTATGATAATGTGCAGCTTAATAATGTGCGGCTCAGTATGATAATGTGCAGCTCAGTGTGATAATGTGCGGCTCAGTATGATAATGTGCGGCTCAGTATGATAATGTGCAGCTCAGTATGATAATGTGCGGCTCAGTATGATAATATGCAGCTCAGTATGATAATGTGCTGCTCAGTATGATAATGTGCAGCTCAGTATGATAATGTGCAGCTCTGTATGATAATGTGCAGCTCAGTATGATAATGTGCTGCTCAGTATGATAATGTGCAGCTCAGTTTGATAATGTGCAGCTCTGTATATTAATGTGCCGCTCAGTATGATAATGTGCGGCTCAGTATGATAATGTATGGTTCAGTATGATAATGTGCGGTTCAGTATGACAATGTGCAGATCAGTATGATAATGTGCGGCTCAGTATGATAATGTGCAGCTCAGTATATTAATGTGAGGCTCAGTATAATAATGTGCGGCTCAGTATGATAATGTGCGGCTCAGTATGATAATGTGCAGATCAGTGTGATAATGTGCGGCTCAGTATGATAATGTGCAGCTCAGTGTGATAATGTGCGTCTCAGTATGATAATGTGCAGATCAGTATGATAATGTGCAGCTCAGTATATTAATGTGTGGCTCAGTATGATAATGTGCGGCTTAGTATGATAATGTGAGTCTCTGTATGATAATGTGCAGCTCAGTATGATAATGTGCGGCTCAGTATGATAATGTGCTGCTCAGTATGATAATGTGCTCCTCAGTATGATAATGTGCGGCTCAGTATGATAATGTGCAGCTCAGTGTGATAATGTGCGGCTCAGTATGATAATGTGCAGATCAGTATGATAATGTGCAGCTCAGTGTGATAATGTGCGGCTCAGTATGATAATGTGCAGATCAGTATGATAATGTGCGGCTCAGTATGATAATGTGCAGCTCAGTATATTAATGTGCGGCTCAGTATGATAATGTGCGGCTCAGTATGATAATGTGAGTCTCTGTATGATAATGTGCAGCTCAGTATGATAATGTGCGGCTCAGTATGATAATGTGCGGCTCAGTATGATAATGTGCGGTTCAGTATGATAATGTGCGGCTCAGTATGATAATGTGCAGCTTAATAATGTGCGGCTCAGTATGATAATGTGCAGCTCAGTGTGATAATGTGCGGCTCAGTATGATAATGTGCGGCTCAGTATGATAATGTGCAGCTCAGTATGATAATGTGCGGCTCAGTATGATAATATGCAGCTCAGTATGATAATGTGCTGCTCAGTATGATAATGTGCAGCTCAGTATGATAATGTGCAGCTCTGTATGATAATGTGCAGCTCAGTATGATAATGTGCTGCTCAGTATGATAATGTGCAGCTCAGTATGATAATGTGCAGCTCTGTATGATAATGTGCAGCTCAGTATGATAATGTGCAGCTCAGTATGTTAATGTGCAGCTCAGTTTGATAATGTGCAGCTCTGTATATTAATGTGCCGCTCAGTATGATAATGTGCGGCTCAGTATGATAATGTATGGTTCAGTATGATAATGTGCGGTTCAGTATGACAATGTGCAGATCAGTATGATAATGTGCGGCTCAGTATGATAATGTGCAGCTCAGTATATTAATGTGTGGCTCAGTATGATAATGTGCGGCTCAGTATGATAATGTGCAGATCAGTGTGATAATGTGCGGCTCAGTATGATAATGTGCGGCTCAGTATGATAATGTGCGGCTCAGTATGATAATGTGCGGTTCAGTATGATAATGTGCGGCTCAGTATGATAATGTGCAGCTTAATAATGTGCGGCTCAGTATGATAATGTGCAGCTCAGTATGATAATGTGTGGCTCAGTATGATAATGTGCAGGTCAGTATGATAATGTGCAGCTCAGTATGATAATGTGCGGCTCAGTATGATAATGTGCTGCTCAGTATGATAATGTGCTCCTCAGTATGATAATGTGCGGCTCAGTATGATAATGTGCAGCTCAGTGTGATAATGTGCGGCTCAGTATGATAATGTGCAGATCAGTATGATAATGTGCAGCTCAGTGTGATAATGTGCGGCTCAGTATGATAATGTGCAGCTCAGTATGATAATGTGCGGCTCAGTATGATAATGTGCAGATCAGTATGATAATGTGCGGCTCAGTATGATAATGTGCGGCTCAGTATATTAATGTGTGGCTCAGTATGATAATGTGCGGCTCAGTATGATAATGTGAGTCTCTGTATGATAATGTGCAGCTCAGTATGATAATGTGCGGCTCAGTATGATAATGTGCGGCTCAGTATGATAATGTGCGGTTCAGTATGATAATGTGCGGCTCAGTATGATAATGTGCAGCTTAATAATGTGCGGCTCAGTATGATAATGTGCAGCTCAGTGTGATAATGTGCGGCTCAGTATGATAATGTGCGGCTCAGTATGATAATGTGCAGCTCAGTATGATAATGTGCGGCTCAGTATGATAATATGCAGCTCAGTATGATAATGTGCTGCTCAGTATGATAATGTGCAGCTCAGTATGATAATGTGCAGCTCTGTATGATAATGTGCAGCTCAGTATGATAATGTGCAGCTCAGTATGTTAATGTGCAGCTCAGTTTGATAATGTGCAGCTCTGTATATTAATGTGCCGCTCAGTATGATAATGTGCGGCTCAGTATGATAATGTATGGTTCAGTATGATAATGTGCGGTTCAGTATGACAATGTGCAGATCAGTATGATAATGTGCGGCTCAGTATGATAATGTGCAGCTCAGTATATTAATGTGCAGATCAGTATGATAATGTGCAGCTCAGTATGATAATGTGCAGCTCAGTATGATAATGTGCGGCTCAGTATGATAATGTGCGGCTCAGTATGATAATGTGCAGCTCAGTGTGATAATGTGCGGCTCAGTATGATAATGTGCAGATCAGTATGATAATGTGCGGCTCAGTATGATAATGTGCAGATCAGTATGATAATGTGCGTCTCAGTATGATAATGTGCTGCTCAGTATGATAATGTGCGGCTCAGTATGATAATGTGCAGGTCAGTATGATAATGTGCGGCTGAGTATGATAATGTGCAGATCAGTATGATAATGTGCAGCTCAGTATGATAATGTGCGGCTCAGTATGATAATGTGAGTCTCTGTATGATAATGTGCAGCTCAGTATGATAATGTGCGGCTCAGTATGATAATGTGCGGCTCAGTATGATAATGTGCGGTTCAGTATGATAATGTGCGGCTCAGTATGATAATGTGCAGCTTAATAATGTGCGGCTCAGTATGATAATGTGCAGCTCAGTGTGATAATGTGCGGCTCAGTGTGATAATGTGCGGCTCAGTATGATAATGTGCAGCTCAGTATGATAATGTGCGGCTCAGTATGATAATATGCAGCTCAGTATGATAATGTGCTGCTCAGTATGATAATGTGCAGCTCAGTATGATAATGTGCAGCTCTGTATGATAATGTGCAGCTCAGTATGATAATGTGCAGCTCAGTATGATAATGTGCGGTTCTGTATGATAATGTGCGGCTCAGTATGATAGTGTGAGGCTCAGTATGATAATGTGCCGCTCAGTATGATAATGTGTGGCTCTGTATGATAATGTGCAGCTCAGTATGATAATGTGCAGCTCAGTTTGATAATGTGCAGCTCTGTATATTAATGTGCGGCTCAGTATGATAATGTGCGGCTCAGTATGATAATGTGCAGATCAGTATGATAATGTGCAGCTCAGTATGATAATGTGGGGCTCAGTATGATAATGTGCAGCTCAGTATGATAATGTGCGGGTCAGTATGATAATGTGCGGCTCAATATGATAATGTGCAGGTCAGTATGATAATGTGCAGCTCAGTGTATTAATGTGCAGCTCAGTTTGATAATGTGCAGGTTAGTATGATAATGTACAGCTCAGTATGATAATGTGCAGATCAGTATGATAATGTGCGGCTCAGTATGATAATGTGCAGCTCAGTATGATAATGTGCGGCTCAGTATGATAATGTGCAGCTCAGTATGATAATGTGCGGCTCAGTATCTTAATGTGCGGCTCAGTATGATAATGTGCGGCTCAGTATGATAATGTGCAGCTCAGTATGATAATGTGCGGCTCAGTATGATAATGTGCGGCTCAGTATGATAATGTGCGGCTCAGTATCTTAATGTGCGGCTCAGTATGATAATGTGCGGCTCAGTATGATAATGTGAGTCTCTGTATGATAATGTGCAGCTCAGTATGATAATGTGCGGCTCAGTATGATAATGTGCGGCTCAGTATGATAATGTGCGGTTCAGTATGATAATGTGCAGCTCAGTATGATAATGTGCAGCTCAGTATGATAATGTGCGGCTCAGTATGATAACGTGCGGTTCAGTATGATAACGTGCGGCTCAGTATGATAATGTGCGGCTCAGTATGATAATGTATGGTTCAGTATGATAATGTGCGGTTCAGTATGATAATGTGCAGATCAGTATGATAATGTGCAGCTCAGTATGATAATGTGCGGCTCAGTATGATAATGTGCGGCTCAGTATGATAATGTGCGGATCAGTATGATAATGTGCAGATCAGTATGATAATGTGCGGCTCAGTATGATAATGTGCGGATCAGTATGATAATGTGCAGCTCAGTATGATAATGTGCAGCTCAGTATGATAATGTGCAGCTCAGTATGATAATGTGCAGATCAGTATGATAATGTGCGTCTCAGTATGATAATGTGCTGCTCAGTATGATAATGTGCAGCTCAGTATGATAATGTGCAGCTCAGTATGATAATGTGCAGATCAGTATGATAATGTGCGTCTCAGTATGATAATGTGCTGCTCAGTATGATAATGTGCAGCTCAGTATGATAATGTGCGGCTCAGTATGATAATGTGAGTCTCTGTATGATAATGTGCGGTTCAGTATGATAATGTGCGGCTCAGTATGATAATGTGCGGCTCAGTATGATAATGTGCGGCTCAGTATGATAATGTGCGGCTCAGTATGATAATGTGCGGCTCAGTATCTTAATGTGCGGCTCAGTATGATAATGTGCGGCTCAGTATGATAATGTGAGTCTCTGTATGATAATGTGCAGCTCAGTATGATAATGTGCGGCTCAGTATGATAATGTGCGGCTCAGTATGATAATGTGCGGTTCAGTATGATAATGTGCGGCTCAGTATGATAATGTGCAGCTCAGTATGATAATGTGCGGCTCAGTATGATAACGTGCGGTTCAGTATGATAACGTGCGGCTCAGTATGATAACGTGCGGCTCAGTATGATAATGTGCGGTTCAGTATGATAATGTGCGGCTCAGTATGAT
Organism: Discoglossus pictus; assembly: GCA_027410445.1. Classification (NCBI taxonomy): domain Eukaryota; kingdom Metazoa; phylum Chordata; class Amphibia; order Anura; family Alytidae; genus Discoglossus; species Discoglossus pictus. The sequence goes on from CM050174.1 coordinate 34,790,305, forward strand.
AATGTTTGGCTCAGTATGATAATGTGAGGATCAGTATGATGATGTGAGGCTCAGTATCTTAATGTGCAGCTCAGTATGATAATGTGCAGGTCAGTATGATAATGTGCAGCTCAGTTTGATAATGTGCAGCTCTGTATATTAATGTGCGGCTCAGTATGATAATGTGCGGCTCAGTATGATAATGTGCAGATCAGTATGATAATGTGCAGCTCAGTATGATAATGTGCAGCTCAGTATGATAATGTGAGGCTCAGTATGATAATGTGCGGCTCAGTATGATAATGTGCGGCTCAGTATGATAATGTGCGGCTCAGTATGATAATGTGCAGCTCAGTATGATAACGTGCGGCTCAGTATGATAACGTGCGGTTCAGTATGATAACGTGCGGCTCAGTATGATAATGTGCGGCTCAGTATGATAATGTATGGTTCAGTATGATAATGTGCGGTTCAGTATGATAATGTGCGGTTCAGTATGATAATGTGCAGCTCAGTATGATAATGTGAGGCTCAGTATGATAATGTGCGGCTCAGTATGATAATGTGCGGCTCAGTATGATAATGTGCGGCTCAGTATGATAATGTGCAGCTCAGTATGATAATGTGCGGCTCAGTATCTTAATGTGCGGCTCAGTATGATAATGTGCGGCTCAGTATGATAATGTGCAGGTCAGTATGATAATGTGCAGCTCAGTGCATTAATGTGCAGCTCAGTATGATAATGTGTGGCTCAGTATGATAATGTGCAGCTCAGTGCATTAATGTGCAGCTCAGTATGATAATGTGTGGCTCAGTATGATAATGTGCAGCTCAGTGCATTAATGTGCAGCTCAGTATGATAATGTGCGGCTCAGTATGTTCATGTGCGGCTCAGTATGATAATGTGCAGCTCAGTATGATAATTTGCAGCTCAGTATGATAATGTGCAGCTCAGTATGATAATGTGAGGCTCAGTATGATAATGTGCGGCTCAGTATGATAATGTGCGGCTCAGTACGATAATATGTGGCTCAGTATGATAATGTGCAGCTCAGTATGATAATGTGCAGCTCAGTATGATAATGTGAGGCTCAGTATGATAATGTGAGGCTCAGTATGATAATGTGCGGCTCAGTACGATAATGTGCGGCTCAGTACGATAATGTGTGGCTCAGTACGATAATGTGCGGCTCAGTATGATAATGTGCGGCTCAGTATGATAATGTGCGGCTCAGTGTGATAATGTGCTGGTCAGTATGTTAATGTGCGGCTCAGTATGATAATGTGAGGCTCAGTATGATAATGTGAGGCTCAGTATGATAATGTGCGGCTCAGTATGATAATGTGCAGATCAGTATGATAATGTGCGGCTCAGTATGATAATGTGTGGCTCAGTATGATAATGTGCGGCTCAGTATGATAATGTGCAGATCAGTATGATAATGTGAGGCTCAGTATGATAATGTGAGGCTCAGTATGATAATGTGCGGCTCAGTATGATAATGTGCGGCTCAGTATGATAATGTGCGGCTCAGTATGATAATGTGCAGCTCAGTATGATAATGTGTAGGTCAGTATGTTAATGTGCGGCTCAGTATGATAATGTGCAGATCAGTGTGATAATGTGCAGGTCAGTATCTTAATGTGCGGCTCAGTATGATAATGTGCGGCTCAGTATGATAATGTGCGGCTCAGTATGATAATGTGCAGGTCAGTATGATAATGTGCGGCTCAGTATGATAATGTGAGGCTCAGTATGATAATGTGCGTCTCAGTATGATAATGTGCGGCTCAGTATGATAATGTGCAGATCAGTGTGATAATGTGCGGCTCAGTATGATAATGTGCAGGTCAGTATGATAATGTGCAGATCAGTATGATAATGTGCAGCTCAGTATGATAATGTGCAGCTCAGTATGATAATGTGCAGATCAGTATGATAATGTGCGTCTCAGTATGATAATGTACGGCTCAGTATGATAATGTGCAGCTCAGTATGATAATGTGCTGCTCAGTATGATAATGTGCAGGTCAGTATGATAATGTGCGGCTCAGTATGATAATGTGCGGCTCAGTATGATAATGTGCGGCTCAGTATGATAATGTGCAGCTCAGTATGATAATGTGCGGCTCAGTATGATAATGTGCGGCTCAGTATGATAATGTGCAGCTCAGTATGATAATGTGCAGCTCAGTATGATAATGTGCAGGTCAGTATGATAATGTGTAGCTACTGTGCTAATGTACAGCTCTGTATGATAATGTGCGGCTCAGTATGATAATGTGCGGCTCAGTATGATAATGTGCAGGTCAGTGTGATAATGTGCGGCTCAGTATGATAATGTGCAGATCAGTATGATAATGTGCGTCTCAGTATGATAATGTGCTGCTCAGTATGATAATGTGCAGCTCAGTATGATAATGTGCAGCTCAGTATGATAATGTGCAGATCAGTATGATAATGTGCGTCTCAGTATGATAATGTGCTGCTCAGTATGATAATGTGCAGCTCAGTATGATAATGTGCGGCTCAGTATGATAATGTGAGTCTCTGTATGATAATGTGCGGTTCAGTATGATAATGTGCGGCTCAGTATGATAATGTGCGGCTCAGTATGATAATGTGCGGCTCAGTATGATAATGTGCGGCTCAGTATGATAATGTGCGGCTCAGTATCTTAATGTGCGGCTCAGTATGATAATGTGCGGCTCAGTATGATAATGTGAGTCTCTGTATGATAATGTGCAGCTCAGTATGATAATGTGCGGCTCAGTATGATAATGTGCGGCTCAGTATGATAATGTGCGGTTCAGTATGATAATGTGCGGCTCAGTATGATAATGTGCGGCTCAGTATGATAATGTGCGGCTCAGTATGATAACGTGCGGTTCAGTATGATAACGTGCGGCTCAGTATGATAACGTGCGGCTCAGTATGATAATGTGCGGCTCAGTATGATAATGTGCGGCTCAGTATGATAATGTGACGCTCAGTATGATAATGTGAGTCTCTGTATGATAATGTGCGGTTCAGTATGATAATGTGCGGTTCAGTATGATAATGTGCGGCTCAGTATGATAATGTTTGGCTCAGTATGATAATGTGCAGGTCAGTATGATAATGTGCAGCTCAGTTTGATAATGTGCAGCTCTGTATATTAATGTGCGGCTCAGTATGATAATGTGCGGCTCAGTATGATAATGTGCAGATCAGTATGATAATGTGCAGCTCAGTATGATAATGTGCAGCTCAGTATGATAATGTGAGGCTCAGTATGATAATGTGCGGCTCAGTATGATAATGTGCGGCTCAGTATGATAATGTGCAGCTCAGTATGATAATGTGCGGCTCAGTATCTTAATGTGCGGCTCAGTATGATAATGTGCGGCTCAGTATGATAATGTGCAGGTCAGTATGATAATGTGCAGCTCAGTGCATTAATGTGCAGCTCAGTATGATAATGTGTGGCTCAGTATGATAATGTGCAGGTCAGTATGATAATGTGCAGCTCAGTGCATTAATGTGCAGCTCAGTATGATAATGTGCGGCTCAGTATGTTCATGTGCGGCTCAGTATGATAATGTGCAGCTCAGTATGATAATTTGCAGCTCAGTATGATAATGTGCAGCTCAGTATGATAATGTGAGGCTCAGTATGATAATGTGCGGCTCAGTATGATAATGTGCGGCTCAGTATGATAATGTGCGGCTCAGTACGATAATATGTGGCTCAGTATGATAATGTGCAGCTCAGTATGATAATGTGCAGCTCAGTATGATAATGTGAGGCTCAGTATGATAATGTGAGGCTCAGTATGATAATGTGCGGCTCAGTATGATAATGTGCGGCTCAGTACGATAATGTGTGGCTCAGTACGATAATGTGCGGCTCAGTATGATAATGTGTGGCTCAGTATGATAATGTGCGGCTCAGTGTGATAATGTGCTGGTCAGTATGTTAATGTGCGGCTCAGTATGATAATGTGAGGCTCAGTATGATAATGTGAGGCTCAGTATGATAATGTGCGGCTCAGTATGATAATGTGCAGATCAGTATGATAATGTGCGGCTCAGTATGATAATGTGTGGCTCAGTATGATAATGTGCGGCTCAGTATGATAATGTGCAGATCAGTATGATAATGTGAGGCTCAGTATGATAATGTGAGGCTCAGTATGATAATGTGCGGCTCAGTATGATAATGTGCAGCTCAGTATGATAATGTGCGGCTCAGTATGATAATGTGCAGCTCAGTATGATAATGTGCGGCTCAGTATCTTAATGTGCGGCTCAGTATGATAATGTGCGGCTCAGTATGATAATGTGCGGCTCAGTATGATAATGTGCAGGTCAGTATGATAATGTGCGGCTCAGTATGATAATGTGAGGCTCAGTATGATAATGTGCGTCTCAGTATGATAATGTGCGGCTCAGTATGATAATGTGCAGATCAGTGTGATAATGTGCGGCTCAGTATGATAATGTGCAGGTCAGTATGATAATGTGCAGATCAGTATGATAATGTGCAGCTCAGTATGATAATGTGCAGCTCAGTATGATAATGTGCAGATCAGTATGATAATGTGCGTCTCAGTATGATAATGTGCAGGTCAGTATGATAATGTGCAGGTCAGTATGATAATGTGCAGATCAGTATGATAATGTGCGGCTCAGTATGATAATGTACGGCTCAGTATGATAATGTGTGGCTCAGTATGATAATGTGCTGCTCAGTATGATAATGTGCGGCTCAGTATGATAATGTGCAGATCAGTATGATAATGTGCAGATCAGTATGATAATGTGCGGCTCAGTATGATAATGTGCAGGTCAGTATGATAATGTGCAGGTCAGTATGATAATGTGCAGATCAGTATGATAATGTGCGGCTCAGTATGATAATGTGCAGATCAGTATGATAATGTGCAGGTCAGTATGATAATGTGCAGATCAGTATGATAATGTGCGGCTCAGTATGATAATGTACGGCTCAGTATGATAATGTGCGGCTCAGTATGATAATGTGCTGCTCAGTATGATAATGTGCGGCTCAGTATGATAATGTGCAGATCAGTATGATAATGTGCGGCTCAGTATGATAATGTGCAGGTCAGTATGATAATGTGCAGGTCAGTATGATAATGTGCAGATCAGTATGATAATGTGCGGCTCAGTATGATAATGTGCAGGTCAGTATAATAATGTGCGGCTCTGTATGATAATGTGCAGGTCAGTATGATAATGTGCAGGTCAGTATGATAATGTGCAGATCAGTATGATAATGTGCGGCTCAGTATGATAATGTGCAGGTCAGTATGATAATGTGCAGGTCAGTATGATAATGTGCAGATCAGTATGATAATGTGCGGCTCAGTATGATAATGTACGGCTCAGTATGATAATGTGCGGCTCAGTATGATAATGTGCTGCTCAGTATGATAATGTGCGGCTCAGTATGATAATGTGCAGATCAGTATGATAATGTGCAGATCAGTATGATAATGTGCAGCTCAGTATGATAATGTGCAGGTCAGTATGATAATGTGCAGATCAGTATGATAATGTGCGGCTCAGTATGATAATGTGCAGATCAGTATGATAATGTGCAGGTCAGTATGATAATGTGCAGATCAGTATGATAATGTGCGGCTCAGTATGATAATGTATGGCTCAGTATGATAATGTGCGGCTCAGTATGATAATGTGCTGCTCAGTATGATAATGTGCGGCTCAGTATGATAATGTGCAGATCAGTATGATAATGTGCGGCTCAGTATGATAATGTGCAGCTCAGTATGATAATGTGCAGATCAGTATGATAATGTGCGGCTCAGTATGATAATGTGCAGGTCAGTATGATAATGTGCAGGTCAGTATGATAATGTGCAGATCAGTATGATAATGTGCGGCTCAGTATGATAATGTGCAGGTCAGTATAATAATGTGCGGCTCTGTATGATAATGTGCAGGTCAGTATGATAATGTGACGCTCAGTATGATAATGTGCAGGTCAGTATGATAATGTGACGCTCAGTATGATAATGTGCAGGTCAGTATGATAATGTGCGGCTCAGTATGATAATGTGAGGCTCAGTATGATAATGTGCAGGTCAGTATGATAATGTGCGGCTCAGTATGATAATGTGCAGGTCAGTATGATAATGTGCGGCTCAGTATGATAATTTGAGGCTCAGTATGATAATGTGCGGCTCAGTGTTATAATGTGTGGCTCAGTATGATAATGTGCGGCTCAGTATGATAATGTGCGGTTCAGTATCTTAATGTGCGGCTCAGTATGATAATGTGCGGTTCAGTATGATAATGTGCGGCTCAGTATGATAATGTGCAGCTCAGTATGATAATGTGCAGGTCAGTATGATAATGTGAGGCTCAGTATGATAATGTGCGGCTCAGTATGATAATGTGCGGCTCAGTATGATAATGTGCAGGTCAGTATGATAATGTGCAGCTCAGTATGATAATGTGCGGCTCAGTATGATAATGTGCGGCTCAGTATGATAATGTGCGGCTCAGTATGATCATGTGCAGCTCAGTATGATAATGTGCAGCTCAGTATGATAATGTGCGGCTCAGTGTGTTAATGTGCGTCTCAGTATGATAATGTGCGGCTCAGTATGATAATGTGCGGTTAAGTATGATAATGTGCAGCTCAGTATGATAATGTGCAGCTCAGTATGATAATGTGCGGCTCAGTATGATAATGTGCGGCTCAGTATGATAATGTGCGGCTCAGTGTGTTAATGTGCGTCTCAGTATGATAATGTGCAGATCAGTATGATAATGTGCAGCTCAGTATGATAATATGCAGCTCTGTATGATAATGTGCAGCTCAGTATGATAATATGCAGCTCTGTATGATAATGTGCGGTTAAGTATGATAATGTGCAGCTCAGTATGATAATGTGCAGCTCAGTATGATAATGTGCGGCTCAGTATGATAATGTGCGGCTCAGAATGTTAATGGGCATTAGTAAGAAAAAAATGCATTTAATATAAAAATAAGTTGTTTATCCTGCAAAGCGGCCACAAGCTCTGAGTGTATGCTGCAATTAATATATATATATTTTAGTTCCAGCATAAACCCAAAGCAAGATTTCCACATAAGTATGAGTCACAGAGCCCTGTCGCATATTGAAATCCTTACTACCTCGGGTAAGTAAAATAAATAAGTCGTATAATCCCATAGTGATAGCCTCTGAGCAGACTTCTATCAGAGCCATCATACATGGTGACAGTACGTATAAGAGAGAGGATCAGTCTGCTGCATCTGGCCACCCACATCAAACACACCTTAGGTTTTATTTACTTACAGACAAATATTATATTTGCAAATGAACCGGTCGGGCAAGCTCAGTGGGCAGTGTTCATGGCAGAAATACTGGAGTGGGTTGCCAGTTCCTTCTCCAGTCGACCACAGTGTACAGCTCCTGGAATTCCTAGCTGGTGTACCATCCAAGTGCTTACCAGGCCCAACTCTGCATGGCTTCAGGGTGGTGTGACCTCTTGGCTCCCTGACTGGAACCAAACCCAGTGACAGCACCAAATCCTAACCACTGGACCGCCAGGGAACCCCGGAGCTGGAGTTACTAAATTAAAAGTTAAAGTTATAGTACTCTCTTATGAACTTGTGAAAATGTTTTTAGAAAGTTTATATAACTACAACTTTTCCCTTTTTAACAATTTTATAAGTTTTTACTATAATTACAGCAGACATTTTTTTTTGTTCCTAACAAGATTAGCTACCTGGCATAGGATGAACCGTTACAGTTAATCCAGAGGCGGAGCTACCGCCGGTGCAGCCGGTAAAAGGCACCAGGGCCCTGCCTTGGAGGGGCCCAGTGCTGTCCCCCAAGCCCCTCCCTCTCCCCCCTTATATACTTTGTGAGTTGATGTTGGATGGGGTCTCGGGGGGGGGGGGGGGGACAATTTTTCTCTCTATTCAGGTGCTTCCAAAGGCTACCTTAATTAAGAACTATTTGATAACAAACTGAATAGAATAGCAACTTACAGTAGGATAGGCCTAGAATTGTTGTTACAGAGGAGGGCAAGTATACTTACAAGATGCCCGTATTAAGGCTATGGGAGGAAGGACCATGTGCTAAAATCTTAATGTTTATGAGCCCAGCTCATTAAGTCTGATTGAATCATCCATGGCCAGGTAACAACATTCTCAAATCATGACCTGTTGATGTATCTTGAAGACGCTAGATGTACCCACTGAGGATTATATGCAGGTTGACAAGTCAAGTTTTGTCAAAAACCCCAAGACATAGATCTCTTGAAACTCGGTAACGCCCTTGGGTCGGTCACCAAGAAACCAGGAATCCAACTGAGAAAATGGGCCTTTGTCTTCTGCCCTTTAAATCCCCACAGCAATGTGATGTTTATAACTCCTTAACATGTCCTGCAGTTACACAAGTCCATCATTTGATACCTACCCCACTCAAGTATCTGGTTTTTTTTTGGGTGTGTTCGTCGCATTTTTCTGAAGGTTGACTAATATAGAGAAGAATGAAGGTTTTTGTCATTTCAAGCACTTATTCAGTTATAATCATGTAATTTTTTCAGAGCTTATTAATGATTGTAGCTCATATTGGGTCATATCAACTAAGGTAAGATCTTTCGGTCATGTTGATTTTACGATGGAGAAGTTATCCAAGAGGCTCTACATACTCAGATGAACTAAGAGTCAACGTAATGGTAGCAGGGTCAAATCTTCCAAAATCCTAACAAGGCCATGGCCTAGGCTAGCACAGATGAGTGGGTGTCAGGCAAAAAGATGTTCCCCGTTATTATCACATTCATGTTTCCAATGTCTCGGCCACCCCATTTAGAGTGACATTAGTACCTCTCTATTTCTGGCAGGGACCTATATAGTGACATTAGTACCTCTCTATTTCTGACTGGGGGTCTATAGAGTGACATTAGTACCTCTCTATTCCTGACTAGGGGTCTATAGAGTGACATTAGTACCTCTCTATTTCTGGCTGGGGGTCTATAGAGTGACATTAGTACCTCTCTATTTCTGACTGGGGGTCTATAGAGTGACATTAGTACCTCTCTATTACTGACTGGGGTCTATAGAGTGACATTAGTACCTCTCTATTCCTCACTGGGGGTCTATAGAGTGACATTAGTACCTCTCTATTTCTGACTGGGGGTCTATAGAGTGACATTAGTACCTCTCTATTCCTGACTGATGATCTATAGAGTGACATTAGTACCTCTCTATTCCTGACTAGGGGTCTATAGAGTGACATTAGTACCTCTCTATTCCTGACTAGGGGTCTATAGAGTGACATTAGTACCTCTCTATTCCTGACTGAGGGTCTATAGAGTGACATTAGTACCTCTCTATTTATGACTAGGGGTCTATAGAGTGACATTAGTACCTCTCTATTTCTGACTAGGGGTCTATAGAGTGACATTAGTACCTCTCTATTTATGACTAGGGGTCTATAGAGTGACATTAGTACCTCTCTATATCTGACTGGGGGTGTATAGAGTGACATTAGTACCTCTCTATTCCTGACTAGGGGTCTATAGAGTGACATTAGTACCTCTCTATTTCTGACTGCGGGTCTATAGAGTGACATTAGTACCTCCCTATTTATGACTGGGGGTCTATAGAGTGACATTAGTACCTTTCTTTATCTGACTATGGGGTCTATAGAGTGACATTAGTACATCTCTATTTATGACTAGGGGTCTATAGAGTGACATTAGTACCTCTCTATTTATGACTAGGGGTCTATAGAGTGACATTAGTACCTCTCTATTTATGACTAGGGGTCTATAGAGTGACATTAGTACCTTTCTTTATCTGACTAGGGGTCTATAGACTGACATTAGTACCTCTCTATTTATGACTAGGGGTCTATAGAGTGACATTAGTACCTCTCTATTTATGACTGGGGTCCATAGAGTGACATTAGTACCTCTCTATTTCTGACTGAGGGTCTATAGAGTGACATTAGTACCTCTCTATTTATGACTAGGGGTCTATAGAGTGACATTAGTACCTTTCTTTATCTGACTAGGGGTCTATAGAGTGACATTAGTACCTCTCTATTTATGACTAGGGGTCTATAGAGTGACATTAGTACCTCTCTATTTATGACTAGGGGTCTATAGAGTGACATTAGTACCTCTCTATTTATGACTAGGGGTCTATAGAGTGACATTAGTACCTTTCTTTATCTGACTAGGGGTCTATAGAGTGACATTAGTACCTCTCTGTTTCTGACTAGGGGTCTATAGAGTGACATTAGTACCTCTCTATGTCTGACTGGGATCTATAGAGTGACATTAGTACCTCTCTATTTATGACTGGGGTCCATAGAGTGACATTAGTACCTCTCTATTTCTGACTGAGGGTCTATAGAGTGACATTAGTACCTCTCTATTTATGACTAGGGGTCTATAGAGTGACATTAGTACCTTTCTTTATCTGACTAGGGGTCTATAGAGTGACATTAGTACCTCTCTATTAATGACTAGGGGTCTATAGAGTGACATTAGTACGTCTATATTTATGACTAGGGGTCTATAGAGTGACATTAGTACCTTTTTTATCTGACTAGGGGTCTATAGAGTGACATTAGTACCTCTCTATTTATGACTAGGGGTCTATAGAGTGACATTAGTATCTCTCTATTTATGACTAGGGGTCTATAGAGTGACATTAGTACCTTTCTTTATCTGACTAGGGGTCTATAGAGTGACATTAGTACCTCTCTATTAATGACTAGGGGTCTATAGAGTGACATTAGTACCTTTCTTTATCTGACTAGGGGTCTATAGAGTGACATTAGTACCTCTCTATTAATGACTAGGGGTCTATAGAGTGACATTAGTACCTCTATATTTATGACTAGGGGTCTATAGAGTGACATTAGTACCTCTCTATTTATGACTAGGGGTCTATAGAGTGACATTAGTACCTCTCTATTACTGTCTCGGGGTCTATAGAGTAACATTAGTACCTCTCTATTTCTGACTGGGGGTCTATAGAGTAACATTAGTACCTCTCTATTTATGACTGGGGGTCTATAGAGTGACATTAGTACCTCTCTATTCCTGACTGGGGTCTATAGAGTGACATTAGTACCTCTCTATTACTGTCTCGGGGTCTATAGAGTAACATTAGTACCTCTCTATTTCTGACTGGGGGTCTATAGAGTAACATTAGTACCTCTCTATTTATGACTGGGGGTCTATAGAGTGACATTAGTACCTTTCTATTTCTGACTGGAGTCTATAGAGTGACATTAGTACCTCTCTATTTATGACTGGGGGTCTATAGAGTGACATTAGTACCTCTCTATTTATGACTATGGGTCTATAGAGTGACATTAGTACCTCTCTATTTATGACTGGGGGTCTATAGAGTGACATTAGTACCTCTCTATTTATGACTATGGGTCTATAGAGTGACATTAGTACCTCTCTATTTATGACTGGGGGTCTATAGAGTGACATTAGTACCTCTCTATTTATGACTGGGGGTCTATAGAGTGACATTAGTACCTCTCTATTTATGACTATGGGTCTATAGAGTGACATTAGTACCTCTCTATTTATGACTAGGGGTCTATAGAGTGACATTAGTACCTTTCTTTATCTGTCTGAGGGTCTACCAGTTCTAGCAAGGCAACGCTATAGAGAATTAGAGCGTTAATAGGGCTCTGGCAGGAAAACAGCTCTATAGTGAATCAGCCCTAAAAGGGGTAGCTTTAAGTGGGGTATACCTGTAATTGCATTTTTTGTTGCATAACATAGATAACAAATAAAATACAAAAGGTCCATATAATGAGCACATTCTATTTACCTATCTGGGGATAGACTTATGCTTTTTCTAGACATTATTGTATTTCTCTGCTGTGTTTATCCCAACTGGTAATGTTGGACGGCTTCTACTTATCTACTACCCTTGCTGTAAAGTAGGACTTTCACACATGAATCTTATAATGTCCACACTTCAATTCAAATCAAGACCTCTTGTTCTTGCATTCAAGATTTCGCATACTTGTCCATAATATTATCTGATTCAAATTCTCAGGTTTGGGAATCAACTATCTTACAATGGGGGCTTATTCAGAATAAATCCATGGTGCCAAGACAATAGATCTAATGCAATATCTATTGAGATGTCTGATACTTAAGATTAGCCATTATTCAAGGTTGGGTAATACCTTTAACATCAAGTCTACCTTCTGTTCATCTGTTGTAAAAGCTCCCTTCATGTTGATACCTTGATTAAGTGATAACTTTACTCTAAGATAATGAGCACAATAGATCTAAAATCAATTACCAATTGATTTTCATTAAAGCACCACTATAGTTCAAGAAAAAAAAGACACTTATTTTCCAAACTAACAATTTTGAAGGCATGAGAATTTTTTTTAGAAAATCCAATTTTTTGGAAGACTATGAATTTAGGAATCCATTTTGTGTTTGTTACATCATATCTTGAGATCTGGATGATGGTGGGTGTGTTTGTATAATCAATACCAAGAATAACAAGGGAGATATTGTACTGTATATCCAATTCAGTTATAACAGAATATGTCTGTTGTCGGGCATTAATATCTTTGTAATCGTCAGATTTGTTGTTGTTTAGTTGTTCAGTCGCGTCCGACTCTCCATGAACCTACTGTATGATCAGCAGCAAGCCAGTCACAGCCCCTCTGAGCTCCATCAAGTTCATGTTCATTGCTTCGGTGACCTCATCTATCAATCTCCTCTTCTTCTTGTGCCTTCCATCTTTCTCAGCATCAGAGCCTTCTCTATGGAATCTAGGATATGGCCAACATATTGCCAGATAATCTATAATATAATATAGACAAATATCAATGATTACAAAGTTCTCCAGAATGGTTACCATATACTGTATGAATTTAAAGAGATTATAATCCCACCAAACAGTGGCCCTTATCCATTATGTATAGGCAGGAATCTGTGTCTACAGTACCAAATTCCCACTAGTGGTGCAAGTTATCTGAACAAAGTTAAATAAGAGTTCACCTCATATGGGGTTCCCTGGGGGTGCAGTGTTTAGGATTCTGTATTTTCACCAATGTGGCCTAGGTTCGATTCCAGTGAGGGCACCAAGAGTCACACCACCCTGAAGCCATGTAGGGTTGGCCCTGTTCAGTACTTGGATGGGAGTCCACCTAGGAATACCTGTATGCTGTGGCCCACTGGAGAAGGAACTGGCAACCCACTCCAGTATCTCTGCCATGAATACCAAGTGGATCAGCATGGTGTCTTGCGGTCACAGAGAGTCAGACACAACTGAACAATACAAACACACACCTCTTAAGACTAGCAGATAATCTCCAAAGAAATCTTATATATAGTTGTTGTAATTGTTTGTTGGTAACACAATGATAAAAGTTAAAGGTTGCGCATGACTTCCAAAAAGGCTTGCAATGAGCACCAACTTTTTTCAAACCCGTAATTCGGAAGCTGTTCGGAGGTCTCAAAAAACGTCCATTTGATTACAAAATTAACTGACAACCTTACACACAGCACAGGGGGAGAGCCAGGGAGCCTATACGTGAATTTGAAAGCTAATTTGTACTTCAATTGCCGTTTTTTTGAGCTCTGAAATCGGCTAAGCGAGAGAAAATATGTCGGCCGTAAAGATGTCATTTTTACTCAAGGACGCAAATGGAAGACCATTGATCAGACCAGTACAGCAGGGAGAGGGAGAAGAAAGACACAGGGGAAGGAGAGGGGCAGAGGGTGGAAAGAGACACAGGGGCCGGGGGGGGGGGGATAGACAGAGAGGAGGGAAATAACGGGGGGGGGGAGGCATGGAGAGGGGGCAAAGAGGCAGCAGGAGGGAGAGACGGGGAAAAAAACACAGGGAGTGAGAGAGGGAAAAAGAAAAATGGCATGAGAGAGGGGGAGAGGCCCGAACGCCTAAGGCGCTCATTGCGAGGCCCGAAAGTTGTGGGTTGGACGATGCCTGCAATGAGCGGCGAAGGAGGGGAGAGGCTCGCAAAGAGCGCCAAAGGCAAACAGCATTGTCAGGCAAGTCGCTAGTTAAAACATAACTTTTATTTGCATTACTCTCTTTTTGTTGTTTATTCTTTTTTTTTATTTGTTATGTTTTTGTAATAAAAAACAACAATTAGAATATATATTTACAAGACAAGCTGTAGTGGTGTGACGGCTATCGTTTTAGAACAAAGGGGAGTTCAAAGTCTCATAAGCTACCAGATAAGGGGACAATGTATCCCTAGTAATTCAGAGCCATATTAAAATGCAGGTAGGAACGGTAGTTCAGCCAAACTAATAGTAATGTCCCAAATTAGTCAGATGCTTAGGATATGGAAATATTTGCAAAATCCTGTGCCCAGTTGGAGCTATATGTAAAGAAATGTCGTAGTAAAGAAAGTTACCTCTCCACTTATAGCCCTTTATATCAACAGAACCCTTGTCGTGGTGAAGGGGTTTGTGTACATCAATGAAGCTGCAAGTCATAGCAGAGAGGTCAGACACAACACGGCCCACTGGAGAAAGAGCTAGCAACCCACTTCAGTATCTTTGCCAAGAAAGCTTTATGGATAAGCATTACCAGAGACATAACTATAGATAGATGTGCTTGGCTTGCTGCGGAGAGTCGGACATGACTGAACGACTAAACATCATCATATCAGCTGAGCTTGGAAGACGTATAATGTGGTTGTAATACCAAAAGGAGGGTTTAATAACTCAGTAAATTCAAACTGGTAGATAAAAACCAAAATATTGTTCTCCAATCTATACCCCAATTACTAATCTATACCTCAATTACTAATCTATACCCCAATTACTAACCTATACCCCAATTACTAAAGTGTGTGTAATGCTCCAGAGAGAGTGCATGCGCACTTTAGAAACTATATGTACGGAATTTCGTACATGTCGCAGTGGGCAGCGCGAGGCACCAGAGGGGGGAAGTGACAGAGGGGGAAAGGGGAAAAGAGACACAAGGGAGAGAGGAGGGGGAAAGAGCCAGAGGAGGAAAGACACACAGGGAAGGGAGGGGGAAGGAAAGAGACACCGGGGAGGGAGGAGGGGGGGGAAAGAGACACAGGAATGGAGATGGGGGGGGAAGAGACACAGGGAAGGGAGAGGGGGAAAGAGACACAGGGGAGGGAGAGGGGGAAGAGACACAGGGGAGGGAGGAGGGGGAAGAGACAGAGGGGGAAAGAGACACAGGGGAAGGGGGAAAGACACACAGTGAAGGGAGGAGGGGGGAAGAGACACAGAGGAGGGAGGGGCAAGGAGACACAGGGGAGGGAGGAGGGGGAAGAGACAAAGGAGGATAGAGACACAGGGAGGGAGGAAGGGTGAAAGAGACAGGGGAAAGGGAGAAAGACACAGGGAAGGCAGATGGGGGCAAGAGACACAGGGAAGGCATAGGGGGAAGAGACAAAGGGGAGGGAGAAGAGACAGAGGGGGGAAAGGGGAGAAGAGAGAGAGGGAAGGGAGGAGGGGGAAAGAGACAGAGGGGGAAAGGGGGAAAGACACACAGTGAAGGGAGGAGGGGGGAAGAGACACAGGGGAGGGAGGGGAAAGAGACACAGGGGAGGGAGGAGTGGGGAAGAGACAAGGGGGAAAGAGACACAGGGGAAGGAGGTGTAGGGAAGAAAGGGGGAAAGGGACACAGGGAAGGGAGGAGGGAGGAAAGAGACACAGGAGAGGGAGGAGGGGTGAAAGAGAAACAGAAGAGGGAGAGGGTGGGAAAGAGACACAGGGAAGGGAGAGGTGGAAAAAGACACAGGGGAGGGAGAGGGGGAAGAGACACAGGGGAGGGAGAGGGGGGACACACACATTATTATTGTTTATTTGTAACGCGCCAACATATTCCGTATCGCTATACATAAGTTAAGTTACAGGCAATGACAAGTTCAAGATTCACACATTGCAAGGAATGGAGGGCCCTGTCTTTGATCTTGGAATCCGGTGTGCATAGCACTTTCTCTAAAGCACTGCACATGACCCATGCATGATCCATTCAGGCTAGTTGATGGAATAACTGACACGACAACTTGAGTTGGGAGAAACAACGGGCCACAGCTTTATTTAGACACAATATAAACAAACAACCATAACTTGTTTAGATGACTAATTTAGTCCTTCCTTCTGGGGGAGGAGCCCGGCCACGAACAGTGACCTCACGCTTTGAGCCCTGCCCAAAGCCCCAATGCTTATCTTTAAGCACGCCCTGTGAGGTGGGGCCATCGCCCCCTTAGGCCAGTGGGCCGGGCAACTCACCTCCCGCCGCACAGATATAAATTAACAATACACAACATACATTAGCCACTTCTCCGAATTCTTAACCAAAAATATATATTAATTTCAACATTTCTTATTTATATTATATATATTATATATACTTTTTTTTTTTTTTTTTTTTTTTTTTTTAAAAGAATAAACCATAACATCTGTTAACAACAAAATACAGGGTGGGTGGGTGGGATTCCAGTCGGGAGACCGCGCTGCTGTGTTCAATGGCGCGAAACGGGCTTCCGACACGCCCCCCGACGCTCCTGATTGGCTAATAGCCTCACAGGCTCCGCTGGGTCACGTGACGCTACAGGCTGACCCAGGGAGCCTGTGCAGCCTCCGCGTCGTTCATGACCCATGCATGATCCATTCAGGCTAGTTGATGGAATAACTGACACGACAACTTGAGTTGGGAGAAACAACGGGCCACAGCTTTATTTAGACACAATATAAACAAACAACCATAACTTGTTTAGATGACTAATTTAGTCCTTCCTTCTGGGGGAGGAGCCCGGCCACGAACAGTGACCTCACGCTTTGAGCCCTGCCCAAAGCCCCAATGCTTATCTTTAAGCACGCCCTGTGAGGTGGGGCCATCGCCCCCTTAGGCCAGTGGGCCGGGCAACTCACCTCCCGCCACGGAGCATGCGAGGGACGCCTCCCGAGGCTGCGATCCCCCCCTGCTGGACATTAAAGCCAAAGCCCGCAAAACACTCTCCCTAAACTCCAACATCATCAACTCGTACCCTATTTCCGTAAGATGAACCTTATCCTTTGCGAAAAAATCATCTGCGCCGACCGGTTCGAAATCTTTATACCGGATGGCCGAGAAACCTTGTTTTCTCACAAAGCTCGCAATCTGCTGGTTTATCTTCTGTCTAGCCTTATCTAAACATACTGGGTCGCGCGCGTTACGCCATGATCTTCTCTTGATCATCTCAGACCAGATAAGGAACGTGCCAGGGAACTTCTTCACCCATTTCTCGATGTCTCGTCTCATCACCTTTAGCATTCGTCTCATGGAAACTGCCCCCAAATCGTTCCCGCCGGCATGAAAAATGATAAGACTGGGCTGCCCGTAACGCTGCGCGTACGTTTCCAAGATGCCGTCGAGCTGCGCCCAACGCAGACCCCGAATACCACACCACCTTACGCGTAAGTCCGTAACAGGAAAGCCCAGTTGTGCCTTTTCTTCGGTAACTGCGGCTAACCTATGGGCCCAGTACACGTAGGAATGGCCCACAATCCATAGTTGCCTCTGTTCCCCTGAAAGTAGAAAGCAACACCATTAAACCACTGCATTTGGCCGAACATAGGAACGAAAACGGTCTGAGTCCCACCTCCCGATGCGCTTTACTGCCGCGTCGGGCAACCCCAACCTAGCCGCTTCAGTGGCAGCTCCAATCCGAAAGGAGTGTGTCCCAAAGTCGGACTGCTTGAAACCGAGCCGGTGCAGTGCGCTTTTTAGAACTCTTTTAAACTGATACACAGACAGTGCCGTTCCATCGGCGTGGACCAGCAGCGAACACCGTCCCACCGGTCGCTGCTTAAGGTACTCCACTACACATGCATATGGGCAACACTCTGTGCCAACCTGATGCAGAACCACTTCTCTTCCTTTACCCACTTGGTCAGTCTTTGACCTCCGCAACCACAATACCACCGTACCTTCCCTGAGGCAGGTATCCACCAATTGCAGACCCCCCGAACCGTGTCTACTGTTCGCGACTAACTCCCCTATCCTAAACGCTCCGAAGAACGCCAGGGAAAAAGCCGTTCGGAAAAGTAGAGATTCAAAGGGATCCCTGCAAACCACCACCAGTTCCTGAGCCAATCTCAGCAACAGCGCAAATGTTATTGGCCGCCTACTATCTGGCCTTTGCGCACCGCTGAACATTCCGCGCACCACTTTGCGCACTAGAAACTCCTTAGTAAGGTCCCTCTGCCCAGCAAGCTTAAACATAAAAGCAAGCGCCGTGACCTGTCTCCCTACTACGGGTTTTGATTCGCCTTGCTCGGCGCACCGCAGCAGGTACCAAAGCAAGATCCCTACGCTCTTGTCCTCCGTCGTGGCACCACCTGCCAGTGCCACTAGGCTATCCCATTTAGCCCACACGCGTCTATAAGCGTTCCACGTCGCTGGGGCAACAGACTGTCTCACGAGTCTCGTTACCTGACAGCTCCAATCTCCCAGAGCTCCTCGGGGATGAGCTCCCCCAGGGCGTTCGCACGAGGAGCCAGCGCCCTGAAACGATCCTCCTGAAACCGAGAGAGGGCGTAAGCAATTCCGTTATTCACCTTTGTCACGTGTCTTGCTTGAAACCATATGTTCAAGCGAAGGCAACATAGCACAAGATGCCTAAGCAATCTAATCACTGGTACGGATGCCGCCGTGATGTTGTTCACGGCTTCAACCAACCCCTTATTACCCGAATGGAAAATGACTCGCCTGTCCCTGAAACAAGGACCCCATAAGTGCACTGCTACCACCATAGGAAACAGCTCCAGGAATGTAGGGTTCAGCAGTAAACCCGCCTCTTCCCATTCCCCCGGCCATGCCGCAGCGAACCATCTCCCTTGGAGATACGCCCCACAACCGATCGGTCCAGAACCATCGGTGTGCAGGTCTAGCTCTGCGCTGGTGGTGCCCTCCTTTTGAAGGACCACCCGCCCGTTAAAGTCTGCAAGGAACCTTGCCCATACCTCTGCATCATCACGCATGGCCTTAGAGACTGTTAGGAAATGATGCGGCTTCGCAATCCCTACCGTAGCCAAAGACATTCGTCTACAGAATATCCGCCCCATGGGGATAATTCTGCACGCGAAATTCAACTTCCCCAATATTGATTGCAGCCGCCGGAGGGTCACCCTCCGTGCGCCCCGCAGCGCCGTAATCTCGGCTTGCATGTCCTCCACCTTCTCTAAGGGAAGACTGCACTCCATTTTGCAGGAGTCAATCCGAATCCCCAGAAAAGTCAATTGTTCCGTAGGGCCCTCCGTCTTATCATGGGCCAATGGTACCCCGAATTCTGTACAGATTTCGGTGAACACCTCCAGCATAAAACGGCAAGCGTCGTTTCTCGCTGGGCCAACAAAAAGGAAGTCATCCAGGTAATGGGTAACACTCTTGTACCCCGCCTCGATGCTCACAACCCACTGTAAAAATTTGCTGAAAGCCTCGAAGTAAGCACAGGATATCGAGCATCCCATGGGTAAACATAAGTCAATGAAGTAACTTCCGTCTACGAAGCACCCTAGCAACCGATGGCTTGTCGGGTGCACGGGGAGCAATCTGAATGCTGCCTCGATGTCCACTTTTGCCATAAGGGCCCCCTGGCCCTTCCTCCTCACCAAATCGACCGCCCGGTCAAATGACTCGTAAGACACAGTAGCCTGGTCTCTTGATATGCCATCGTTTACCGAACGGCCTCTGGGGTATGAGAGATGCTGGATCAGTCTAAATTTACCCTTCTCCTTCTTGGGGACCACCCCAAGAGGAGACACAACTAAACCCTGGATGGGCGGGGCCGCAAATGGCCCGGCCATCCTCCCCAATTTTACTTCATTAAGCACCTTAGCTTTGGCTACCCCTGGGAAATCCCTAGCCGACTTCAGGTTTGGGACAAGAAAACCTTGAATGTCGACCCCACATGGAATCCGGAATCCTTCTCGGAAACCGTCCTCCAATAGGCGCGCCGCTTCGGCGGTGCCTGCCAATTTACCGTAGCGCTTTAGCCACGGCAGCATGGCGGGGAGGCGTATGGGCGTCTTGCCCCTTTGCAGGAGGCTCGCCCCTGCCTCCCTCTTTGGGTCTACTGCATCTAGACAGGGGGTGTTCACCTCCGCAGTTTGAGCATGCATGCTTAAACCTGCAGTTAGGCGCCCATCTGCAGACCCCCTCGTTGTACGAAAAACAGGTCTTAAGACCTGCTCCTGAGGCGTGGGTGGGGCCCTTACCTCCACCGGCCCCGCTCCGAAAGGGCGTCGTGACTCTCATGGGTGTCATGATAGTTAGCCAATACGCCACCGCTTTGTCGCTCCATGCCATACTTGGCCTTGAGGCCAAGTATTGCCGGAATTCCTCATCGTACCGCCACCAGGCTGTACCCCCATAAACCTTGTGAGCATTCCGAATTTCGTCTATGTAGACGAACAATCCCGAACTCTGTTCAGGGTGCCGCTCACACAGTACGCAAGCCCAAATAGAAAATGCTTGCAGCCAGGTATCAAATGTCCTGGGTAGCCTAGCAAAGGATTTCCCCTCCCTGGGGCCCCTCTCGGCCAGGTCTGTTTGCCTAGACATAGGAAGAAGGGAAAACAACTCTATAAACTCCCTCCTCCAGATCTTTTCCTTTACTTCCTGTGGAAGGTGTGCACCCAAATTATCCAACGAGCAGAGGACTATGGGCCTCATGGCTGCGTCGGTAACCCCCACAGTGTTATTCCCAACTGCTGCTATTGCGCTGCCTACCGGCTCGGGCGCGCGCAAGCTAGCTAGCGCCTCGCTCGCGCTCGCTGGCGCCACTACCGCTGCTGGCTGGGACCATGCACCCTTTGCTAGCCCCCCTATCCACGCTCCCATGTCGCGCTCGCTAACTGCAATGTTATGCGCAGCTAATAGAGTCCTTAATGACCCAATAAAACCACCCTTGTCTGCTGCGCAGCTCAATTCTGAGCGCTCACCTGCTTCTGGAAGCTTAGGAGTAGATACGGCCAACGGAGTATCCCCGCGTCTCTCCTGACGCTCCGGGGACTCTGACCGTCTGGCCCTCCGCGGGCTTCTCCTCTCAGATCCGGTGCAAGCACAGCTGCACCGACAAGATCTTCTGCTTCTAGACCGGGATCTCCTTCTAGATCTGTGGGTACAAGAAGAACAGTCACTAGCTCTCCGCGACCTGCATGCCCGCGCCCATACCGCCCTTTCCTCGTCTGAGGAAGGGTCCTGGTCAGCTAAGCTTGCGCGGCTGGAGTAGGCTAGCACTGCCTCCGCCGCCCCCTGTAGGGGGCCCCCTGAGACTTCCTCGGGCGTTGGAATATCCAGCTGTTGGTCAGTCTTGGACCCTTTGCGCTGTGGCCTAACCGTATCGCCCACAGTCTCTACTCTGCTACGCCTTAGCGGTGTGTGCGTAAATAGCAGCGGACTGTACCTGCTCGTAGCCTTCTTAGCTCGAGTGGGGCGTCCTAGCCTCGCCACTGCCGCTGTCACAGGCATGTCATCAATCATGACCATGCTGTCTTGGCTGTTCATTTCTCTGATGACCCCATCTCTTCTCTCTCTCGTCGTCGCCATGCTCCTCTCGCTGCCAGTTGGGCGTCCCTGTAAAGTACCAGAAGCACTGTTAATTAGGGAAACCCCAGGGACCGTCTGCTTGGCACCGTGAGGGCCTGTAGGAGCCTTTTTAGGACTCCCGGCTTTTCTCTTACCCCCTGCACCCCCCTTGCGGGGTGTTAGAGGGGTGTTTCGCGACCTTTGTCGCGGCCTAGGACCTTTAGGCAAGTTGGCAGGTGGTGGCCGGATTGCTAGGCCCTCACCCCCACCGCCCGTGGTCCTGGCGCTCGCTTGCCTGGGGGGTATGGGGTCCCGGCCGCCCTGACCTGTAACCCCCCCATCTCTGGTGTCTCTGCTACCTGATGGACGTGGGTCTGGCAGCCCTACAGTGGTGGGATGGGAAAAAATTTCCCTGGAGGCATCAGGATTGGCTAGGACACCAGCCACCGCAGGCTGTTCCTGTACAATGTGCTGAGCTCCAAGCGCAGAAGGCATGGGAGGTCCCAGCCTGTCCTGCACCCACCTGACCCCTTGGCTTAAGGCACGGGTCCTAACCTCAGCCAGTAAGGCCTCTAAGCCCTCTGGATCCATGGAAATAGCTAACAGGGGAACAAACAGGGGGCACAACAAGCAGCAAGACAGGCACACACAGACACAGGAACACACACAGGCACAGCACACCACAGGGAGACAGTGACACACACAGACACAAAAAACGGAGGAGGAAAAGAACACAAAAACAGACAGGGATAGCCTCAACAGTGATATCCCCTTATATGCTGGTAAGCTGGGGTGAAATCTCAGTAATTAAACCTTCCTACTGTATTTTTAATGCTGCAGGACCTCAGACCTCCGTCCGTCCAGTCGGGAGACCGCGCTGCTGTGTTCAATGGCGCGAAACGGGCTTCCGACACGCCCCCCGACGCTCCTGATTGGCTAATAGCCTCACAGGCTCCGCTGGGTCACGTGACGCTACAGGCTGACCCAGGGAGCCTGTGCAGCCTCCGCGTCGTTCAGGATTGAAACTCGCAGACTTACAATCTGTGTAATATTATACCGTCACTTATGACAGGTAAACGATTCGTATAATGATTATGTTGCACCAATGTTAAATAGTAATGCAGGAATTCCTGTATAAGACCCCCCCCCCCCCCCCAAAAAAAAAGACACCTCCACTCAGCGTCTGACGTCACCGCAATGCTTGTGTTTGTAGTTATCTATGGATGGAGGGGTGGGGGAGGAGAGAACAGGAAGAAGTCCAGAGCCTTTTTTTTTTTACAATAGGATAAAACAGAAATTGACATAGATAGATCCCATAGCAGTATAACTGCATACAAGGTAATACAGTTCAGTTTGTAATATTTTTTTAATTCTAATAACATTTCCTAATTTCATCATATTTGGAACCTTTGCTTTGTCACTTTAAGCTGCGCACATGTGATCCAGACGTCTGTGCCCTCTGCTCATAGCTCCCACACAAGGATGCCATCCAGGATATGCTTTATGTAAACACACCGTGTGCCGTGGCTCCAGGGCACTTCCAGGAGTGATCTGGAAAGTATGTGTTTGTCTCATAATGTTCATATTTTCTGATCATGTCTTAGCAAAGCAGTGAACTACTCTCATTACACAGTTACAGTAATATACAACAGCTGGCAATATAAATACAGACCTGTGAGGTTTGGAAAGAACTGGTTGCATGGAAAAGAGAGATGTGAGGTTTGGAAAAGTCTGAATGCATGTAAAAGAGACTTGTGAGGTTTGGAAAGATCTGGGTGCTTGGAAAAGAGAGATGCAAGGGTTTGGAAAGGTATGGGTGCACAAGAGAGAGACATGTGAAGGTTGGAAAAGTCAGGGTGTATGGAAAAGAGACCCCTGAGGTTTGGAGGAGTATGGGTGTATGGATAATAGACCTGTGCAGGTTTGGAAAGTCTGGATGTATGGTGAAGATACCTGTGAGGTCTGGATAGGCCTGGGTGCTTGAAATAGAGACCTGTGAGGGTTGGAAACCTCTGGGTGTATGGAAAAGATACCCCTGAGTTTGGAGATATCCTGGTGTATGGGGAAGAGACCCGTGTAGGTTTGGAAAGTCTGGGTGTATGAAGAAGAGAGATACAAGGCTTGGAGAGGTCTGGGTTCATAGAAGAGAGAGAGATACAAGGCTTGGAGAGGTCTGGGTTCATGGAATAGAGAGATATGAGGCTTGTAAATGTCTGGGTGCAAGGAAGAGATGCAAGGCTTGGAAAGGTCTTGGTATATGGAAGAGAGAGATGTAAGGCTTGGAAAGGCCTGGGTGCATGGGAGAGAGATGCAAGGCTTGGAAAGGCCTGGGTGCATGGAAGAGAGAGATGCAAGGCTTGGAAAGGTCTGGATGCATGGGAGAGAGATGCAAGGCTTGGAAAGGCCTGGGTGCATGGAAGAGAGAGATGCAAGGCTTGGAAAGGTCTGGATGCATGGGAGAAAGATGCAAGGCTTGCAAAGGCCTGGGTGCATGGAAGAGAGAGATGCAAGGCTTGGAAAGGTCTGGGTACATGGTAGAGAGATGCAAGGCTTGGAAAGGTCTGGGTGTATCAAAGAGAGAGATGCAAGGCTTGGAAAGGTCTGGGCGCAGGGAAGAGAGATGCAAGGCTTGGAAAGGTCTTGGTATATGGAAGAGAGAGATGTAAGGCTTTGAAAGGTCTGGGTGCATGGGAGAGAGATGCAAGGCTTGGAAAGGTCTAGGTGCACGTGAGAGAGATGCAAGGCTTGGAAAGGCCTGGGTGCATGGGAGAGAGATGCAAGGCTTGGAAAGGCCTGGGTGCATGGAAGAGAGAGATGCAAGGCTTGGAAAGGTCTGGATGCATGGAAGAGAGATGCAAGGCTTGGAAAGGCCTGGGTGCATGGAAGAGAGAGATGCAAGGCTTGGAAAGGTCTGGGTACATGGTAGAGAGATGCAAGGCTTGGAAAGGTCTGGGTGCATGGGAGAGAGATGCAAGGCTTGGAAAGGTCTGGGTACATGGTAGAGAGATGCAAGGCTTGGAAAGGTCTGGGTGCATGGGAGAGAGATGCAAGGCTTAGAAAGGTCTGGATGCATGGGAGAGAGATGCAAGGCTTGGAAAGGCCTGGGTGCATGGAAGAGAGAGATGCAAGGCTTGGAAAGGTCTGGGTACATGGTAGAGAGATGCAAGGCTTGGAAAGGTCTGGGTGTATCAAAGAGAGAGATGCAAGGCTTGGAAAGGTCTGGGCGCAGGGAAGAGAGATGCAAGGCTTGGAAAGGTCTTGGTATATGGAAGAGAGAGATGTAAGGCTTTGAAAGGTCTGGGTGCATGGGAGAGAGATGCAAGGCTTGGAAAGGTCTAGGTGCACGTGAGAGAGATGCAAGGCTTGGAAAGGCCTGGGTGCATGGGAGAGAGATGCAAGGCTTGGAAAGGCCTGGGTGCATGGAAGAGAGAGATGCAAAGCTTGGAAAGGTCTGGATGCATGGAAGAGAGATGCAAGGCTTGGAAAGGCCTGGGTGCATGGAAGAGAGAGATGCAAGGCTTGGAAAGGTCTGGGTACATGGTAGAGAGATGCAAGGCTTGGAAAGGTCTGGGTGTATCAAAGAGAGAGATGCAAGGCTTGGAAAGGTCTGGGTGTATCAAAGAGAGAGATGCAAGGCTTGGAAAGGTCTGGGTGTATCAAAGAGAGAGATGCAAGGCTTGGAAAGGTCTGGGCGCAGGGAAGAGAGAGATGCAAGGCTTGGAAAGGTCTGGGTGCATGGGAGAGAGATGCAAGGCTTGGAAAGGTCTGGGTGCATGGGAGAGAGATGCAAGGCTTGTAAAGGTCTGGACGCATGGGAGAGAGATGCAAGGCTTGGAAAGGTCTGCGTGCATGGGAGAGAGATGCAAGGCTTGGAAAGGTCTGGGTGCATGGAAGAGAGAGATGCAAGGCTTGGAAAGGTCTGAGTGCATGGGAGAGAGATGCAAGGCTTGGAAAGGTCTGGGTGCATGGAAGAGAGAGATGCAAGGCTTGTAAAGGTCTGGACGCATGGGAGAGAGATGCAAGGCTTGGAAAGGTCTGGACGCATGGGAGAGAGATGCAAGGCTTGTAAAGGTCTGGACGCATGGGAGAGAGATGCAAGGCTTGGAAAGGTCTGGACGCATGGGAGAGAGATGCAAGGCTTGGAAAGGTCTGAGTGCATGGGAGAGAGATGCAAGGCTTGGAAAGGTCTGGGTGCATGGAAGAGAGAGATGCAAGGGCTGGAAAGGTCTGGACGCATGGGAGAGAGATGCAAGGCTTGGAAAGGTCTGGGTGCATGGGAGACAGATGCAAGGCTTGGAAAGGTCTGGGTGCATGGAAGAGAGAGATGCAAGGCTTGGAAAGGTCTGGGTGCATGGAAGAGAGAGATGCAAGGCTTGGAAAGGTATGGGTGCATGGGAGAGAGATGCAAGGCTTGTAAAGGTCTGGACGCATGGGAGAGATATGCAAGGCTTGGAAAGGTCTGGACGCATGGGAGAGAGATGCAAGGCTTGGAAAGGTCTGGACGCATGGGAGAGAGATGCAAGGCATGGAAAGGTCTGGGTGCATGGGAGAAAGATGCAAGGCTTGGAAAGGTCTGGGTGCATGGGAGAGAGATGCAAGGCTTGGAAAGGTCTGTTTGTATGGGAGAGAGATGCAAGGCTTGGAAAGGTCTGGGTGTATGGAAGAGAGAGATGCAATGTTTGGAAAGGCCTGGGTGTATGGGAGAGAGATGCAAGGCTTTGAAATGTCTGGGTGCATAGGGGAGAGATGCAAGGCTTGGAAAGGTCTGGGTGAATGGGAGAGAGAGATGCAAGGATTGGAAAGGTCTGGGTGCATGGGAGAGAGAGATGCAAGGCTTGGAAAGGTCTGGGTGCATGGGAGAGAGAGATGCAAGGCTTGGAAAGGTCTGGGTGCATGGGAGAGAGAGATGCAAGGCTTGGAAAGGTCTGGGTGCATGGGAGAGAGATGCAAGGCTTGGAAAGGTCTGGGTGAATGGGAGAGAGAGATGCAAGGATTGGAAAGGTCTGGGTGCATGGGAGAGAGATGCAAGGTTTGGAAAGGTCTGGGTGCATGGAAGAGAGAGATGCAAGGCTAGGAAAGGTCTGGGTGCATAGGGGAGAGATGCAAGGCTTGGAAAGGTCTGGGTGCATGGGAGAGAGAGATGCAAGGATTGGAAAGATCTGGGTGCATGGGAGAGAGAGATGTAAGGCTTGGAAAGGCCTGGGTGCATGGAAGAGAGAGATGCAAGGCTAGAAAAGTTCTGGGTGCATAGGGGAGAGATGCAAGGATTGGAAAGGTCTGGGTGCATGGGAGAGAGAGATGCAAGGCTTGGAACGGCCTGGGTGCATGGGAGAGAGAGATGCAAGGCTTGGAAAGGTCTGGGTGCATGGAAGAGAGAGATGCAAGGCTAGGAAAGGTCTGGGTGCATAGGGGAGATATGCAAGGATTGGAAAGGTCTGGGTGCATGGGAGAGAGAGATGCAAGGATTGGAAAGGTCTGGGTGCATGGGAGAGAGCTGCAAGGCTTGGAAACGTCTGGGTGCTAGGAAGAGATAGATCCATGGCTTGGAAAGGTCTGGGTGCATGGGAGAGAGATGCAAGGCTTGGAAAGCTCTGGGTGCATGGAAAAGAGAGATGCAAAGCTTGGAAAGGTCTGGGTGCATGGGAGAGAGAGATGCAAAGCTTGGAAAGACCTGGGTGCATGGAAGAGAGAGATGCAAAGCTTGGAAAGGCCTGGGTGCATGGAAGAGAGAGATGCAAAGCTTGGAAAGGCCTGGGTGCATGGAAGAGAGAGATGCAAAGCTTGGAAAGGCCTGGGTGCATGGAAGAGAGAGATGCAAAGCTTGGAAAGGCCTGGGTGCATGGGAGAGAGAGACATAAGGCTTGGAAAGGTCTGGGTGAATGGGAGAGAGAGATGCAAGGCTTGGAAAGGTCTGGGTGCATGGGAGAGAGAGATGCAAAGCTTGGAAAGGTCTGGGTGCATGGGAGAGAGAGATGCAAAGCTTGGAAAGGCCTGGGTGCATGGAAGAGAGAGATGCAAAGCTTGGAAAGGCCTGGGTGCATGGAAGAGAGAGATGTAAGGCTTGGAAAGGCCTGGGTGCATGGAAGAGAGAGATGCAAGGCTTGGAAGGCCTGGGTGCATGGAAGAGAGAGATGCAAAGCTTGGAAAGGCCTGGGTGCATGGAAGAGAGAGATGCAAAGCTTGGAAAGGCCTGGGTGCATGGAAGAGAGAGATGCAAAGCTTGGAAAGGCCTGGGTGCATGGGAGAGAGAGACATAAGGCTTGGAAAGGTCTGGGTGCATGGGAGAGAGAGACATAAGGCTTGGAAAGGTCTGGGTGCATGGGAGAGAGAGATGCAAGGCTTGGAAAGGTCTGGGTGCATGGGAGAGAGAGATGCAAGGCTTGGAAAGGTCTGGGTGCATGGGAGAGAGAGATGCAAAGCTTGGAAAGGCCTGGGTGCATGGGAGAGAGAGACATAAGGCTTGGAAAGGTCTGGGTGCATGGGAGAGAGAGATGCAAGGCTTGGAAAGGTCTGGGTGCATGGGAGAGAGATGCAAGGCTTGGAAAGGTCTGGGTGCATGGGAGAGAGAGATGCAAGGCTTGGAAAGGCCTGGGTGCATGGAATCTGCCTTATTTGGGTGGAGTGTAGCTGAACTCCCTAAGGAACAGTGAGCAAGGAGCCATGTCTGGAGCCCATCATTTAAAAAGACACAGAAAAGTCCCAGTTACTGTAGAAATAAAAAAATGGTAATACATAATTATTCAGTGGTTCCTCTGTACTTATCATTAATTAGTTCCAGAAGGCACAATGAGTGACGAAAACAACAAGTACCGAGTTACTCTTTGTTTCTTCAGGAGAGACGGGATAAAAACTCATACAGGTTTTAGGAAGCGTCGAGTGCTGAAGAATTTTTTCCGCGTTCAAATGCGTTGAATAAAAAATTAGACGAAACCAACAAGTGCAGAAGTACCACTGTATATGCATTTGATTAAAGATCTTAAGTGAAACTGTAAGATAACTGAGCATAATAGATAAGTATTTTATGCATTGATATACCCAGTTTGTATAAATAAGAACACTTACACACCTCTATTATTATGTTGTTTTAACCAACTGATTACACTCTTCCTTCTTATCACCCCCTCCCCTATTGGTGTAAGGAATGGGCAGGGGGCGAGGGGTACATACCCCCCAGATTTCTTTTTATTTCTGTATGTATGTATAGGAGTTCCCTGGTGGTCCAGTGGTTAGGATTTGGTGCTTTCACCACTGCAACCTGGGTTTGATTCCGGTCAGGAAACCAAGAGGTCACACCACCCTGAAGCTAAGCAGGGTTGGGCCTTGTCAGTACTTGGATGGGAGACAACCAAGGAATACCAGGAGCTGTATGCTGTGGCCCACTGGAGAAGGAACTGGCAACCCACTCCAGTGTCTCTGCCATGAGAAATAAGAGGATCCGCATGACTGTGGACATGATGATGTGCCTGGTGTGTTATGGTCCATTAGGTTACAGAGAGTCGGACACAACAAAAGTGCTCTTCACAGTATGAAATCACACCAGATTGCAAGTTAAAATGATTATATATATGTATAGAGAGGCTGCTGTGTCATATTTGCAGACCATGAACTGTATCCCCCCAAATTATTTGGGCTACTACACTCCCCTTTTCTTGCCACCCTAGGCCCTTTTGGACTATCCAGACCAGATTGTACTTGTTTTTTTGCTGTATTTGGACACATATTTTATAATGAGAGGTCCAGGCCCTATTTGGATTTAATGCTGCACTGAATGCCTGTATGAAGCGCTCACCCTGCAATGTATCAGCAGAGCTGCGCCAGGGTGCAGCGCAGGCAGCTTATAAGGAAATGGGGAACTGAGCCTGGCACGGCTCCAAACAGCAAACAATGAGCGTCCTGTAAAACAGAACTGAGTATGACTTAACTCTTTGCAGTTTTACAGAAAGAAAATGGGACATTTATCCAATTGCTATTGAGAACATTGAAAAGAATATTACATGAAAAAAATGAAATTTAAATGGAAATTAGCCAAATGTGCTAAAATTTTAACATTTTAAAGGGATTTGGAAACTTTGAGCCTGACAAAGTGTAGGAAAATAGTCAAAAAGTTTGTTTTTATTTAAGAAAAAAAGGAATTTAAATGCTGATACCCCTGCAGGACCCTGGAGGGATACATGATACATTGATGGAAGTTGCGTGTGTGAGAGGGGAGTTTTTGGAGAGCTGTGGTTGCATCCATTGATGCAATATCTTACATCTGAGCTAATGAGTGAGCAATAGGTGTGATGTCAATTTCAATATTATCCAAAGGCTCTTGGCTACCTGTTTCCTCTTCTTCCACCACTGATAACACACAGCCCATCATCCAGCTCTCAGAATGTGATGTAACAAACACATAATGGATTCCTGTGCTCATAAAACTCACATTTTCCCAAAATTCCATAATTTACACAGCTGCTGATATTGTTAGTTTTGTACATACATTACTTGACAAACATGTGTCATTTTTCTTGAACTGCAGTGTTCTATAATTCAAAAGAGCAAAGTCTTCACCAAAAATGACTGATCTGTAGTTTAGAAAGCAAAACTCAGATTAAATGAATGAAACTATAATTTGTAGCTGCCTGCTCCTCCCCTGCCAGGACCTTTTTAATGGTACAGAATGGACCTGAACTTTGTAATGATTTTATTTTATATCATAATTGCACAAATCGAGTAATAAAACACAAGTGTAGTTTTCCGCCTGATCACAGACAATTCTCTGTGATATAATAATGATACAAGGTTATAACATCTAATGATATATTGGTCATGATGATAAGGCATAGACATTTAGAGAAGTATGCCAGCAATACTACAGGCAAGCATGTATACTGAGGATGACTAAGACATCTCATAAGATATTGAAAACTACTATTTTATTGGTTTGTAAGAAAATAACATGGGTTCCCTGGTGGTCCAGTGGTTAGGATTGCTAACCCAATTAAGTTGGATTTCAGCCTGTATCAATAAGAACTTCCTTCCATTGCTTGGCAGTGGTCTTCTCCAGGTGGTATCATGCTCTCGCCCTTATCTCGTACAAACTAGGTGTGTTTCTTTGCTCTGCCCTAATCTCAATATAAAATCCTGGCCATGGAAGAAAATTGTCCAATGCTAGAAACGTTTAATTAACGCTACTCGCCCCACCCCTGTTGACAAAGGGTTGGCTGACTGGGACAGAAGCCATGTTGGTAATTATATTGCAATTCATAGCACAGTTGCAAAGCCCCAGGTTTACGTTAAGAAGGCAAAGGTGTGTGGCAAGCTGTCCTTATTGGTAGGAACCATTTATCTGTAGTCTATGTCTAGACATTCATTCCTATAAATTATATATATATATATATATATATATATATAATTATTTTTAAAAAGTCCATCCACACTATTAATGGGCCACTGCACTGTGAAAAATAAGTGTGTTTAAGCAGGACAAAAATCATACTGCTAGATTTTAATTAGATTTTTTTATGTCTCTGCAATACCCTGGAGGGATCCATGATACATAAGTGGAAGTTGTGTGTATTAGAGCGGTTATATTTCTGGAGAGCGGTTATATTTCTGGAGAGCTGTGGTTGCATTGAATGATGCAGGGTGTCTGATTTTGGGCCAGTGAAATGGAAGGTATGCGGTGCCAATTTGTATTTGATCCTATTATCAAACAAAGGTTCTGTCCTTCTGCCTGTCCCCCCACCGCTCCTTCCATTGAAAACTGCAACCCCCCCTCACCCAGCTCTCAGGATGTGATGCAACAAATACAAAAAATATTGTACTCATAAACAAAGCCTTAAAAAAAATCAGATTTTTACTAAAAATGTTTTATCTCCATGAATTATATAGCTGTGATTGTCCTATAAAGTAACACACTCAATTGCACATACACATAAATATAATTGCAACTGGTTATTAATTTTGTTTAATGGAAATGTTAGATAATTGATCTTGAAAGCTCGTATTTTCAGCATAAATTATATGAAAATGTCCTGCCATTCTGCCAATGCGTTTATCTCCCATGATTATTTATCTCTTACAGTGGGGTAATACATAAAAGCCAGTTCTAATTATAAAGTATTTATTTATATGTGCACATTAATTTCTGCACTGGGAACTTTGCTGTTTCACATTACAATACATAGTGGTGGTTCTTCCAAATCAATACAATGGAAAACTGTTTCAATATTGACAAAAACTCTCCCACAGCCTAGTTAAGTATATATTGATCCATACATTTTTATCAGATGCTATAACTTAAGGTTCTCCATTGTCTGTATTACCTGCCACGCAGTAAGATTAGTCAGTGTGAGGGCAGGAATGAATGTAATTTACTTAATGACCTGCAAAACATAATTATGAATAGCTCAGCACAAAGACACACAGATAACCTGCTGCTAATATAGAAATATTGATTTAAAACTGGGAGTACCCAGCTCTGTGTATTATCAGGGCAGATAACTGCATTTATCAGTATTTTCTATGGAAACGGTGAAATATGTATTTGTATTTGTATAATGCTATCAACATGCACTAATGACAATATAGGTTCACTTAAAGGCATATCTAAGTTTCATGGATTATGAATGCGGAATATGTTGGCGCGTTATAAATAAAGGATAATAAAATGCATCTGATAGAGGAGAATCAATAGAGAATGAAAAACATTTTTTGCATGAAAAAATCCTAAAATAAACATTTAAAAACTTACCTTGAAATTCGCAAAATGTATTGTAATTTCTGACAGTTGAAAATCAGAATAAACACACCTTTCAAACCCAGGCTTAATTCATAATTTGTTTTGGCCAATCAGGAGGACTCAAAGGCTGAATCACTTTTGGGTTCCTTGCTGTCCTGTAAAGCAACCTAGGATATGTAGTGTGGCACCATGTATTTTCATATAATAGTCTCTCTGTGCAGCACATTCACAATTGATTACCACCACTGCAGATTATCCATCCCCTTCATCAACTACTGCTGCTGGTGTTTTTTCCCTTCCTCTCTCTTTCTGCCAGAGCTTGTGTCATTACCACACAGGAAGCAGCCGGTCGCGTCACATCCAAGCAGTCACTTCGGAGCTGTGGAAGACAAAGCAGAGAATAATTGGTTAAAATTGGTCCCCAAATGCTCCATGCTGATTGAGGGGTACCAGATGCCTGTGTAGACACTCCTGCTTCTTTGGTAGTGGGAGTGGGGGGGTGCATGTAGTGTCAATTTCAATGTTCAATGTTTTATGCCCATGGCTTACACAGCTGCTAGTTTTGTGAGTTTAGCACATACTTGACAAACCAGTGTCTTAGAGGGTCTACTGTCCAAAGCATAAAGTGGCAGTTAAATGGAAGTTAGTGAGTGCTAGGCCTAAAGTATACTAATGGCAGTGACATATTGTAATGCGGCAACATTTTGAAACCACTAATAAAGTTGTCGTTTGTGTATAATGCTTGCAAAAATTTGAGTTGCGCATGTGCACTGCGTAATGCGAGGCTCGCAAAGCTCGGTGCGTGCCTCGCATTGTGTGGCAAACGGAGAGGGAGGGAGAGAGAGAGAAGGAGAGGGAGGGAGAGAGAAGGAAAGAGAAGGAAGGAGGGGGAGAGAGTGAGAAGGAGAGGGAGGGAGAGAGAAGAAGGGAGGGAGAGATAGAAGGAGGGAGGGAGACAGAGAGAAGGAGAGGGCGCACAAAAAGACAGAACATACAATTTTTAATAAAATATTATACCAGCATTTTTGACAGGCAAGTGACTAGTGTAGTATAATCATAATAAAGTATTTTTTTTTTTTTTTTATTAAACCTTTTTATTTTCTTCCAAAACATACATACATCACAATATAAAAAAATAGAACAACATGAAAACATTTTCCCAGCAGATACAAGACACACAGGTACATCTCAACAATCCATGATCAAGTGAGACAAATCCTATTTACAAAAGACCAATATTTAATGTTACTAAAATCTCTGGACCAATTTTCAATATTAAAAGATGAACAAAAAAGAGAAAAATACTAATAATTATCAATATCCATATACTGCAGTTTTTACTTTTTCCGTGTGCCCCATTAAAATTTTTCCATATACTGATCCCATATAGTCCAATTGATAGTATTTATTTTGTTGGGTTTTTCGTTAAAATTTCCTTTCATGAAGGGAGTACACCTTCTTCTCCCCCACCCATAAGTCCTACTCCCGTATTGATGCCCTTCTTATTAGTACCGCGCTTTTTGATAGCTCGGATAAGGCAGATATTGTTCCCTGCACGTGGTCGGACCATGCTGCAGTCTTCCTAGAAGTTGACCTGGGATCCCAATCCAGACTACCTTTTGCCTGGAAATTAAACGAATATTTGCTCTCGATACCCACATACCAGGAACAGGTTACTTCTGAACTGGCAGCCTACTTTGTGTCCAATGCGGGTGGGGAAACTTCGCCAGGTTGGGTCTGGGTGGCTCATAAGGCTTATATTAGGGGTACGTGCATTAAATTGTCTTCACAACATAAAAAAGCAATTCGTCTAACTGAGGAAAACCTCGTCAAAAATTTAGCTCAATTAGAGAAACAGAATCAAATTTCCCCTTCTTCCTCGTTAAGAGACCAAATTGACAAGACTCGGCTGGAGCTAGACGGTATTTTATCTATTAGAACAGATAAAGCCCTGAGAAGAACGCAGCATCTCTTCTATGCTAAAGCGAATAAACCAGACAAATTATTGGCAAAAAGTCTGAAGGCAAGGTACTCTCAGTCCAAAATCTCTCAAATTAGAACCAAAGAGGGAGTACTCACGTTTAGCCAAAATGAGATTCAAAAGACCTTTAGGGAATTCTACCAGCACATTTACTCCTCCCACAACTCCCCTCCAGAGAACGCTATTAGGTCCTACCTGAATTCCTTAGATTTGCCTAGAATATCAGAGTCAGATCTTCTTAACCTAAACAAAGAGGTATCGGTAGAGGAGGTTAGGGAGGCAATCAAAGACCTAAAAATGGGGAAATCTCCTGGCCCTGATGGCTTTACCAACATTTATTATAAAAAGTTTTCGGACATTTTGTCCCCACACTTATGCAGCCTGTTCAACACAATTTTGAAAGGGGATCCAATGCCCCCGGAACTTAACTTCGCGGATCTGACCCTTTTCCCCAAGGAAGGTAGGGACCCAAAGGAGGCAAAGAATTACAGACCGATTTCGCTCCTTAATGGGGATATCAAACTCCTTGCTAAAATATTCTCACAAAGGATTTCTGTCTTTTTGCCCTCCCTGATTCACAAGGACCAATCTGGCTTCATCCCATACAGGCAGACGAGTGATAATATTAGAAGGACCCTAAACATCATCCACTTGGCTAGACATAGAAACACCCCGGTTTGCCTGCTCGCATTGGACATAGAGAAGGCCTTCGATACCCTGGAATGGCCTTTCTTATATGCCGCTCTGGATAAATTTGGGTTCAAAGGCCAATTTTTAAACCTGCTTCGCACCTATTATAATCTTCCCAAAGCTAACTTAAAACTCCCGGGCTCCCAGAAGGCAGTTATAGAGATAGGGCGTGGAACGAGACAAGGATGCCCTCTTTCTCCTCTCCTTTTTGCCCTTGCAATAGAGCCGCTGGCTCAGGCGATTAGGGCAAATTCCTCTATTGAGGGTCTGCGAGTGGGAAACCAGCATTTAAAGTGCTCCTTATTTGCTGATGATCTATTGTGTACTCTTACTAACCCTTGCTCCTCTATTGAAGCTCTGCTGGACACAATAGGTTTATTTAGCTCACTTTCTGGACTTAGCTTAAACCAGGACAAAACAGAGGCACTAGGCATAGGCATACCCTTAGATACTCTATCCCAGTTGAAATCAAGCCATATCTGGCCGGCCAATCATATTCACTACTTGGGGATAAATATTACTAGCTCTTTAGCTGGAATTTATAAGGCCATTGTCCCCCCCCCCCTCTTCAGGGTTCTTCAGAGGGATTTGAACATTTGGACAAGGAAGCATATTTCTTGGACGGGTCGGATAACCTAGGTGAAGATGAACATCCTCCCGAGGCTCCTGTATCTAGCCAGAACCCTTCCTGTTCAAGTTAATAACTCAGAATTAGCTCGCTTTCAGTCCTTGGTGTTCAAGTTCATCTGGAGGAATAGACCCCCGAAAATAGCAAGAAAGATCATGTATAGACATAAATCCAAGGGAGGTCTCTCATGCCCGAATTTTTCTAGCTATTTCAGAGCGGCGCAACTGGCCTTTATTCCTCTGGCACATTCCACTTCCCTCCAGCCTAATTGGGTTTTCATAGAGGAGGCACAAATGCCCCCCCTCACGTGGGGTACTATCCTATGGGCACCAAATTCGAATACTCTTAGGTCTTACATAAGTAATCCAATAACTAAATTTACTTTAAAAATCTGGAACTGGGCCAAGAAAACCCACAATCTAGCATACCCGGTGTAACAGAACTATGATGATGCCTGTATTTTTTGCCTGAACCGAACCAACTATACTGCTGGAGGGGTTAAACAGAACCGAATGGCTGGTGTTCATGTGACTATTGCATACAACTCATACACTTGGTCAGAAGTTGCCATCTGCCTCTTGATAGTATCTGCTAAAACACACAAGAGATAGCAGAACAAAAGAGTTTTAGCAGACAAGAGGGCACCATGAACAATGGGGGTAGGGGTTGACCAAAGGTAGTCACTGCCCCTACTGTGTATGTGAAATGTTTAAAAATGTTTTTTTTGTTTCAATTAAAGAAGAGTTCTACTTGACCCTTCAAAACGTAGCATCGTCTCGTTCTTTGGGGGGATTTATGGTACCGTTACTCTGCCACATTTTACAGCACTCCTGGATTATACAATGGGATATCGTGGAGGGGAATAAGCATTTCATTACTGCACAGCACCTTGCTTAAGAAAAGGACGTCTCCAACGGCTGGTACCCTCTCACTACCGGGGTAGCCGTTACATTGGTGGCAGTGGTGGGATGGTCCTTTTTATCTCCAACGCAAGTGCTGAGTCAGGTCGGGGAAGATGGAGGGGAACACCCTGTCGCATACCTGAGTAGAAAACTATTACCCAGGGAAGTGAGCTACGCAGCAGTGGAAAAGGAATGCCTAGCCCTGGTCTGGGCCCTAAAGAAGCTCACCCCATACCTCTACGGGCAGGAATTCACGTTGATCACGGACCATAACCCCCTAGTATGGCTGAACCGAGTGGCTGGGGACAATGGACGATTACTAAGATGGAGCCTGGCACTACAACCGTACAACTTCTCCATCCAGTATCGCCCTGGACGGTTCAATGGGAATGCAGATGGACTGTCCAGGCAAACGGAACTTTTACCTTAACAGCAGACCGGACAGCCCCAAGTTGACCCGAAAAAGATCAATCCGGGTCTGCCGGAGTGTTCCACAAAAGGGGAGCAGTGTAACAGAACTATGATGATGCCTGTATTTTTTGCCTGAACCGAACCAACTATACTGCTGGAGGGGTTAAACAGAACCGAATGGCTGGTGTTCATGTGACTATTGCATACAACTCATACACTTGGTCAGAAGTTGCCATCTGCCTCTTGATAGTATCTGCTAAAACACACAAGAGATAGCAGAACAAAAGAGTTTTAGCAGACAAGAGGGCACCATGAACAATGGGGGTAGGGGTTGACCAAAGGTAGTCACTGCCCCTACTGTGTATGTGAAATGTTTAAAAATGTTTTTTTTTGTTTCAATTAAAGAAGAGTTCTACTTGACCCTTCAAAACGTAGCATCGTCTCGTTCTTTGGGGGGATTTATGGTACCGTTACTCTGCCACATTTTACAGCACTCCTGGATTATACAATGGGATATCGTGGAGGGGAATAAGCATTTCATTACTGCACAGCACCTTGCTTAAGAAAAGGACGTCTCCAACGGCTGGTACCCTCTCACTACCGGGGTAGCCGTTACACCCGGTAACTCCTCTTACCTCGATTTTCACTTCCCCCACCCTCTCGGCTACCCTCTCTTCTAACTCTAAACAATTTTGGACTCTGCAAAAATTAGATAAACTAGGCTCATGGCTGGAAGGGGGGAAGATTATTTCTCTAGGAACAATTTGCAGAGGGAGGGAGTTTCCTGATACGGAAATATTTAACTATATTAAAATCAGGCACTGGGTAGAAGAAGTTCTCAGGGAATTTGGCCCGCCTAAAGACTCCTGGCTCACCACAATTTGCAGACACTCAGCCCTTACTAAGGGTACACTGGGAGCAATATATAACATAATTAATGCTCCCCCCTTGGATTCACCAAAGCCTTCCTTTATGCTGAAGTGGGAGCTGGACTTGGAGCAGACCTGGGATGAGCCCTCCTGGTCTAAAGCTTTCTCTAGCCTTTCTAAAGGGTCCCTTAATTTTAGCTTGTTGGAAACCTCGCTGAAAATCCTACATAGGGCGTATATGACCCCCGCTAGACTAAATAGAATTGTGCCTACAACTTCGGATAAATGTTTTAGGGGATGTCAAGAACGAGGGGACTTCATTCACGCGTGGTGGAAATGTCCTTTAGTCTCAGAAACCTGGGCTGGAGCGGCTGATCTACTTTCCAGATTATTTAGTATCCCACTTAAACCTTCCATAGCGACATGTCTCTTAGGCAGGAATTATAAGGAACTGGGAGGGGTAGGCAATAAATTGACACAATTGATTTATCTGGCAGTAAAAAACATTATAGCGAGAAGGTGGAAGGATAATTCCATTAACTTCCAGGAAATCAAAAACAAAATAAACTTCCTATTTATACATGAGAGAATGACTCATACACTATTGGACACACATCAAAAGTTTCTGGAAATTTGGGGACCCTGGATCTCCTCCCCCGACTGCATTTCTTAGGTAGTGGGGGGACGAGTTGAATTTTTGCTAGGGAGGCTCTTTACAATTGGAAGAGGAGTGGAGCGGGGGGCGGACTGGAGCAGGCGGAGCGGGAGAGGACACTGGAGGCTACTTCGGACGAAAGGTAACGACAGTAAAACTAAGATTGGGTAGCACAGGAACTGAAAAGGCCACGGTATAGTCAAGTCCTGACCTTTTGTAGTAGAAGAGCGGATGGGAAGCAATTATCTACTATTTGCTCTTTTCCTTACTTCTTCATTTCTTTGGTTATTTGTTTATTTTTCTCTTCTTTTCTTCACTTCTTCCTCTTTCTCTCTTCTCATGTGTTCATAGAATATATTGATTGTAACACGATTGTTTATTTAAACCAATTTGTGCACTGAAAACGTTAAAATTATATTAAGGAATAATTCAACAAAGAGAAGCAGTTGCTTAGGATAGTAAT
Source organism: Discoglossus pictus (assembly GCA_027410445.1). Classification (NCBI taxonomy): domain Eukaryota; kingdom Metazoa; phylum Chordata; class Amphibia; order Anura; family Alytidae; genus Discoglossus; species Discoglossus pictus. The sequence continues at coordinate 34,829,180 of CM050174.1, forward strand.
TATCCTTTCTTGACATGTGGAATTATGTTTTATAGTATGTGCTTATTTTTGTACAAGTTTTTTCTTGATTATTCTTAATAAAAAACTTTATGAAAAAAAAAAAAAAAATTCCTTTCATCAAATCTTTATTATAATTAATTTTATTGATGATCTCTTTCCACTTAGGGATTTCCAATTTATTCCAATATTTAACTACCATTGCTTTAATAATCAGTAATATATGGGATATCAGTAGTTTATTACTGGGGAAGAATTTTTCTATCCCTATATGGAACAATATTAATTCCGGGGAACACGGACATTTTGTCCCAGCAATTTTCGTCAGGTGTTCACAACATTCTTCCCATAATTTTTTTATTTTATCACATTCCCACCAAATATGGTGCGCATTGCCTTCTTTGCCACAGCCTTTCCAGCAAAGTGAGGAATTTTGGGAATCAAACTTATTCATAATTACGGGAACCATATACCACTTTTGCAGCAGTTTAAAGTAGACTTCTCTGTACATGGTGTTAATAGAGGATTTCTTTATTACCTTAAAAGCCCTTAACCATTCTTGCTCATTATAATCTATATTAAGGTTGTCTTCCCAATCTTTTATACTCTTTGTTTTTTCAAATTTCATATGTTTAATCCTACTTTTACTAATTTTAGATACCAAATGGTTTACCTGACCTTTAATCAGAATAGCTTCTAAATCATACAGTTTTTCTATTTTATCGGATAAGAATCCCTTTTGTTTCATTTTTTCCAACATTATTCTATATTTTATCCATGAGAAAGATTTTAGTATCCCTTTCTCCTGAAGTTCCCTTTGCTTTACTAAACTACCCTCTGGGTATAGATCAACTATATACGAGATTGACGCTTTTTCCAATAAGTTCACTTCTATATTGAATGATTTATCTCTTAAAATATCTATGGGTATAGATGCTGAGGGTATATGGAATAACTCTGGTCTAATATTGCTTTTCCCCCAGAATTTTATGATCGATCTAATACCTTCTGGTAATTTCTCCCATATTGTATCTTTCTCATTAAATTTCCCCAACAATGTTCTTATTGGGACAATACCCACGAGATCTTCCTCGATATTTTTCCATCCAATTGTCCTATGTTTTAGATTCATATTAATTATATGAGATATTGCTATATTTTCACTAATCGTTTTCATATCTGGAGATCCCATACCACCCAGTTCAAACTTTCTATTTGTTATGTTTTTTTTAACTCTCGCTTTTTTCCCGGCATATATAAATTTATCTAATATTTGCTGAATTATTTTAATGATGTATTCTGGAACTTTTTCTGGGACACATCTAAATAAATATGTTATTTTAGGGACAATACACATATTAACTATGGCTATCCTGGCCGACCATGAGAATCTTATTGTATTCCAGTCGTACAGTAATATTCTGATCTGTTTTAAAATTTCTGTTATATTATTAACTATATTTTTATTGTTTTGAAACGTAAATTTTATACCTAAATGAGTAACATACTTTGTATTCCAATTGAATGCATATCATTTTTTTAATTTATTTAGTGAATCTTGCTCAATAAAATTATGAATAATGTCTGATTTAAAAGGGTTTATTTTAAAATACGAAACTCTACCAAAATCAATTAACAAAGATTGTATATTGGCGCAGGAATCTATTGGGTCTGTTAATGTTAACATGATATCGTCAGCAAATAGCATTATTTTATATTCATTATTACCTATTTTTATGCCTTTAATATTTTCAGTCTTCCTTATTAGTGAGGCCAATGGTTCCATAAACAGCAAAAAAAGCAATGGGGAAAGGGGGCATCCCTGTCGTGTACCATTACTAATCGCAAACCTTTCTGTTTCGAAATTTGTTCCTGCAATGTAAGCTGTTGTATCCTTGTAACTAGCTTTTATTGTCTTGGAAGCGAAATTGACAAACCCAAACTTCTGTAGTACTGCATCCAAGAATTCCCAACTAACCCTGTCGAATGCTTTTTCTGCATCCAATGACAGGATTAGTGAGGGAGTCCTTCCCTTCCTAATAGAAAACATTAAGTCAATTAAACGTCTGGTGTTATCTGTTGCCTGACGACCTTGAACAAATCCCGATTGATCATAGTGTATCAACTTTGGGATAATTTTATTTAATCTGTTAGCCATAATTTTTGTAAAAAATTTTAGATCTATATTAATGAGGGAAATAGGGCGGTAACTGGTTACTTCTTCTGGATTTTTCACGGGTTTTAAGATATTGATTATTTTAGCTTCTGCTAATTCTGACGGCATTTTCCCATGATTTTTAATCTCATTAAACATATTTTGCAAATGTTCTCCAATTTCTTTTTGAAAACATTTATAGTATAGATGGTCGAAACCGTCTGGACCTGGGGCTTTATTTGCTTTTGCTTTGTTAATTACTTCCTCTATTTCTTCCACGGAAATATCTTGATCCAATAATCTTTGATCTTCTTCTTGTAATTTTGGTAAAGTCACTTGACTCAAAAATATATTTATCTCTTCTATATTAGGTTTTTTGAATGTGGGGTTATTATTTAAATTGTATAATGAACTATAGAACGTCTTCATGATTTCGCTTATTTTATCGGGGTGAAAATTCAGAGTATTATCAAGTCCTCTTAGACTATAAATTTTATTTTGCATTTTTTGTCTTTTTAATTTATTGGCCAGGTATTTACCTGTCTTATTCCCCATTAGAAAATTGTATTGTTGAAATTTCCAAATCAGAGAGTCAGCCTGGTTTTGTAAGATTTTATTTATTTGGGCTTTCTTTTTTGCAATCGACTCTGAACTTTCCACCAATGGGTTCGCTCTATTTTCTCTTATTTGATTCTCCAAATCTATATGGAGTTGTCTCAGGGCTTTCCCCCCTTTCCCATGCATCGCCGCCATTCGTGATATCATTTGACCTCTTATAACTGATTTATATGCGCACCACAGCATAGATGGTGAATCTACGGTATTTCTATTAATTTAAAACAATTCATTAGTTTCCTTTTTTAGGAATTCCAAAGTATGTTCGTTCTTAAATAAGATCGGATTTAGCTTCCATTTTCTTTTTTTACTTATCTTTTCTTCTTTTAAATTAATACCTAGCAATGAATGATCTGACCATGTAACGGTATATATTTTTGTATCCTTTATCTGTCTTATTGTATGTATATCTGTTAAGAGATAATCTAATCTTGAGTAAGAATTAAAACGGTTTGAAAAAAATGTATAGTCCCTCTCATATGGATGTAATAATCTCCATGCATCGAAGAGTTCTTCGTTTAATATTATTTTTTCAAAATCATTAGAAGTTTTCTTAATCTGATTTTCTGAATTTTTTTTGATTGTACCTGTTCTATCTTTTTTCGGGTCCAGCACCATATTAAAATCCCCTCCAATTATTAATTGTCCTTTCCTAATTTTTTTAATTTCTTTCAATATCTTTTTAAAATATCTAATTTGTTTTGTATTTGGTAGATATATATTGGCTATTGTCATATTTACTCGATTTATTGTACCAGACCATATTATGTATCTTCCCAGGGGGTCTATAATCTTACCTTCCTCATGTACTTCTAAGTTGTTACTAAAGAGGATTGATACCCCTCTGGATCTTTTATTATATGTTGAATCTACTTTGAGGTTGTAGTTTCTATTATTTACGTATCTTAAGGTATCTTTACCCCCATGAGTCTCTTGTAATAGAAGAATATCTACTTTATTTTTTATATAATAATTATAGGCTATTTTCCTTTTCGATGGGGAGTTTAGTCCATTGACATTATGTGATATTATTTTGACCATTTTTTCCAATTAATTCTTATAACTTTATCTTTATATTTTAAATGGTCTCTTTTAGTATATCTAGTGCTGTCTCGACTCTTACTATTGATTTCACCTGTATAAACTGTATCCCTGGGAAGTTCATTCATTCGTTCATTCTTACAGACCTTGGGCTTTATTTCCTTGGAACTTAAAATAAGTCCAATTTTACTTGTTTTCATATTTTTGCCCTTCATTCTAAACACTTAATAAGGGCTGTTATGCCAATTTTAGGAAATGCTAGGAATTATAATAAACTTACTAGTTCATTAGTTGGGAGGTCATATGATCTTATTTCCCTGATTTACGCCCTTCTTAAATATTGTCATTATGTATTTTAATTTAATTTTTCTTCTTACTCTCCTTGTCCCTCTATTCTTTCTTAATCTTTTATCCAACTACTACTATTTAGGGGAATATAAGTGATAAAAAAAAAAAATATCCTTGTCCACCGTAACCAAAATATTCCCCTATAATGTATTTAAATGGTGTCAAATATGAAAAAGTGAGGATTAGGGTTTCCCTGGGTGTTTTCCACCCTAATATATCATATACAAAAAAGTGGGATGAATATATACAAGAAATATTATTTTATTAAATAGATGACAGCGGCGTTTATTAAAAACAGTGAATATAAAAATAGGGTAGGAAGGGTAAAAAAGGCAAATGTAAGGAATAGTAGAATACCCAAAAGCACTAGTATTGTGCAAAATTTAATCCTTAAGTAGGTGGGTATAACTATTCATACCTGGCGGGCGAGGAAAGGAAGTTGCAAATAAGTATCAGGGTAAATGAACCCTATAGTGTCCTAAATAGTATACCTGTAAAGCACCCCTATGCCTAAATATATATCCTCCCAGTGTCCAGAGGATGTATTAGAAAGGGCAATATACTGGTACAGACCTGAAGTATGGATACCTGAATGTCTTACTCATACTTCTATAGCATATAAATGAGGTACTAGAGGATTGTACCTAAAAAGGTCAAACTTGCAAAGAGGCTCAGCCTAAAGTGCAGACAAAGTTGTCTTAACTTGTGTATGTTAACCAGCGGGTAATCCAAATAATGTCTATAGAGACTAGTTTGTATCTAACTTTATTGTGGTACAAATAAGTACCCAAAGCTGTACAGAGAGGTCTGAGGCTGTGCCCCGTTTCTAGAGGTCATGATACTTAGTGTCCGATATTAGCAGGCATACTATGTCACTACTATATCACTAGCATGGCATAAGGGGCTTTACACTAGGGCGTTATAGGAGCAGTTTCGCGCTTCCTAAGAGGACTCGACCGCCAGGTTTGCAGCGCACATGCGCACGTCTGACGTGATGACGTGCGCAGCGTCGTTGCTAGGAGCCTGACGCGTTTCGACGTACCACGTCTTTGTCAAAGGAAAAGTTGTATAACGCTGTCTCCAAGAGCATTATATAGGGAACTGTCGCCTAGGCAACCTAAAAATAGTGAATACATTGCCCAGAACGGGCCAAAACAGTCTAGATAGTACATGTAATATATACAAGAGGCTGTAGGGATATATATAAGGGCTGAAATAATGTGTGCACTTATGCACTTATTGATAACAATGTACAGATCATATGGATGAACTGAAAAAAGTTTGTAATAGGCTAAATGGAAAAAACTCAAAAGTGCAATATGATAGCTACTATATCTATAAGATGAAAGACTGCCAAAAATGACAGGTTAGAAGTTGAGAAGTGGGCAAAGAAATACTTGTATAAGGACTATTATATAAATGAGGAATAAGCTGACATGTGTGCATTTATGCACTTAAGAATAACAATATGCAAATCCTATGGGTGAACTGGACTAAATGGAAAAAACATAGATGTGTAATATGATAGCTACTATATCTGTAGGGTGTAAGACTGCCCAAAAATGACCGGTTGAAAATGGGAAAATGAGCAAAGAAATCCATGTGTATAAGACCATCATACAAATGAGGAATAGGCTCATTTATATAACTGTAAAGGTATAGAACCAACGTTGAAACCTGTGTGAGGTGACAAGTGATATGAAAGTGTTGAGGGTTAAGGGATGTGAAAAAAGAGCTAGTAAACTAATCATAAAGGAAAAAACTTATGCTCTAAAATAAGTGCTGGCTAATGTAACTGACGCCTGTAACAGGTTATTAGTGTATCAAAAAGACAGAATCGTGGGTGCTGATGCACTAAGAGTCCAACCAAATGGGATGAACAAGAGAGGATACAAATATGTTTACTGGAGTGAATACACATATATGTGAAAAAAATTTGTGATTTATAAAGGGCTAAAAGTGTACATATGTCTATGTGGCAAAAGAAGGCCTAACGTAGATAGACAAAGTAACAAATATCATAAGAAGATAAAAAAGCCAGGTATTAGATGAAGGGTGTAAAGGTAAACCCCTCATTCAGTCCATAAGGTACTTGGGCCTTCAATTGATATATCCAGCGTGCCTCACATTGTAATAATTTTCTCTCCAGGTCACCCTGTCTTGGGCCTATATGGACCTGGTCTATTGCACAAAAGGATAAAACTTCACTTCTATTGTTGTGACAATATTTGACATGGCGGGCAATTGGTGTGTCCAATGCATTCTTGATACTATAAATATGCTCGCCAATCCTGCGGCGCAACTGGCGCCTCGTTTTTCCTACATAGATCTTCCTGCAAATACAGGTGGCCACATAGATAACCGCTGTAGAACAACAATTCATGAATTCTTTTATTTTAAATTTTTCCCCAGTTATAGGATGCTCATATACTTTTAGAGGTGTAACATACCTGCAGAATTTACATTTGCTGCATTTGAAAAACCCTGTTAGGGGTTTTAACCAGGTCCCTGGTTTCTGTTCTTTAAAGGAACTATGGACCAATCTATCTTTCAGGTTTTTGCCCCTACGGTATGTAATGGAGGCCTTATGTGTCACAACATCTTTTAGATCTTCGTCACTCCTCAAAAGGTGCCAATGTCTGGATAGAATGTCTCTGACCACCTCAGAGTCGTAGCCAAAAGTCATAATACAGCGAGATAATTTACTTTCCTTATCTATATTGCTGTTAAGGCCACTCAAAAGTTCAGATCTCTTGCAGTTAGAAGCATGGTTGAAAGCAGATTTGAGACATTTGTTTGAGTAACCTCTGTCTCTAAATCTAGTTCTTAATTTATCTGCTTCTAATTTGAACTCTGCATCAGAACTGCAGTTCCTCCTTATTCGGAGGTATTGGCCCCTTGGTATTCCCCTTTTTAGGGGTTCAAAATGTTGGCTATCCCAAGTCAAAAGGGAGTTAGTGGCAGTGTCCTTCCTATAAGTAGTGGTTGATATCTTACCTTCCTCATCTTCCGTTATTAGCAGATCTAAGAATGTAATGGAGGATAGATTTAACTCATAGGTGAACTTAAGGCCCAGATCATTGGTGTTGAGGCCAGACATAAATTGTTCAAATTCAGACTTAGTGCCTGTCCAGATCACTAACACATCATCAATATAGCGCCGCCATATTAATGCATGCTCTGAGAGTGAGGGTGTAGATTCTTGAAAAACAAATTTCTCCTCCCACCAACCCAGGAACAGATTAGCATAACTAGGAGCGCATGGTGTCCCCATGGCTGTCCCTTTTTGCTGGTGGTACCATTTGTTGTTATGTGTAAAATAGTTATGCTTCAACACAAATCCCAACAGTTCCAAGAGAAGTCCATTAAATTTCGTGTGAATGGTGCCTTTCATACTTAAAAAATGACCAAGAGCCTCTATACCGTATTCATGCGGTATACTGCTGTACAAGGCCTCTACATCAATAGAGGCTAACCATGCTGAGTTGGGTATATGAAGGTCATCCAACTGCTTTAGAATGTCATTTGTGTCTTTGACATAAGAGGGTAGACTCTCTACTAATTCTCTCACATAGTGGTCAATAAATATGCTGGCATTGTGGGACAGATTATCAGTGCCGGATACAATAGGCCTACCAGGGATAGGTGATTTCTTTTTATGAATTTTAGGGAGGGAGTAGAAAATCGAAATAGTAGGAAACTTAGGGTATAAGAATCTATAGGTTTGTTCATCAATAAGGTCTTCTTTCATTGCATTGTCCAGAATAGTTTTCAAGAGTATCTTATACTCATTGGTTGGATTTTTTTGAATCACCTTATATGTGCTATTATCACCTAGAATTCTGTTACACATATCCCTGTATTCCTCGTTGTTCATGATGACAATATTCCCCGCCCTTATCGGCAGGCTTTATTTGTATCTCCTTGCACTTCTCCAATTCTTTTAATGCTAAGAATTCCTTATTAGTCAAATTGAATACCTTTTTCAGTTTGTGATATTCTATATTCTCTAAGATCTAAAAGATGTTGTGACACATAAGGCCTCCATTACATACCGTAGGGGCAAAAACCTGAAAGATAGATTGGTCCATAGTTCCTTTAAAGAACAGAAACCAGGGACCTGGTTAAAACCCCTAACAGGGTTTTTCAAATGCAGCAAATGTAAATTCTGCAGGTATGTTACACCTCTAAAAGTATATGAGCATCCTATAACTGGGGAAAAATTTAAAATAAAAGAATTCATGAATTGTTGTTCTACAGCGGTTATCTATGTGGCCACCTGTATTTGCAGGAAGATCTATGTAGGAAAAACGAGGCGCCAGTTGCGCCGCAGGATTGGCGAGCATATTTATAGTATCAAGAATGCATTGGACACACCAATTGCCCGCCATGTCAAATATTGTCACAACAATAGAAGTGAAGTTTTATCCTTTTGTGCAATAGACCAGGTCCATATAGGCCCAAGACAGGGTGACCTGGAGAGAAAATTATTACAATGTGAGGCACGCTGGATATATCAATTGAAGGCCCAAGTACCTTATGGACTGAATGAGGGGTTTACCTTTACACCCTTCATCTAATACCTGGCTTTTTTATCTTCTTATGATATTTGTTACTTTGTCTATCTACGTTAGGCCTTCTTTTGCCACATAGACATATGTACACTTTTAGCCCTTTATAAATCACAAATTTTTTTCACATATATGTGTATTCACTCCAGTAAACATATTTGTATCCTCTCTTGTTCATCCCATTTGGTTGGACTCTTAGTGCATCAGCACCCACGATTCTGTCTTTTTGATACACTAATAACCTGTTACAGGCGTCAGTTACATTAGCCAGCACTTATTTTAGAGCATAAGTTTTTTCCTTTATGATTAGTTTACTAGCTCTTTTTTCACATCCCTTAACCCTCAACACTTTCATATCACTTGTCACCTCACACAGGTTTCAACGTTGGTTCTATACCTTTACAGTTATATAAATGAGCCTATTCCTCATTTGTATGATGGTCTTATACACATGGATTTCTTTGCTCATTTTCCCATTTTCAACCGGTCATTTTTGGGCAGTCTTACACCCTACAGATATAGTAGCTATCATATTACACATCTATGTTTTTTCCATTTAGTCCAGTTCACCCATAGGATTTGCATATTGTTATTCTTAAGTGCATAAATGCACACATGTCAGCTTATTCCTCATTTATATAATAGTCCTTATACAAGTATTTCTTTGCCCACTTCTCAACTTCTAACCTGTCATTTTTGGCAGTCTTTCATCTTATAGATATAGTAGCTATCATATTGCACTTTTGAGTTTTTTCCATTTAGCCTATTACAAACTTTTTTCAGTTCATCCATATGATCTGTACATTGTTATCAATAAGTGCATAAGTGCACACATTATTTCAGCCCTTATATATATCCCTACAGCCTCTTGTATATATTACATGTACTATCTAGACTGTTTTGGCCCGTTCTGGGCAATGTATTCACTATTTTTAGGTTGCCTAGGCGACAGTTCCCTATATAATGCTCTTGGAGACAGCGTTATACAACTTTTCCTTTGACAAAGACGTGGTACGTCGAAACGCGTCAGGCTCCTAGCAACGACGCTGCGCACGTCATCACGTCAGACGTGCGCATGTGCGCTGCAAACCTGGCGGTCGAGTCCTCTTAGGAAGCGCGAAACTGCTCCTATAACGCCCTAGTGTAAAGCCCCTTATGCCATGCTAGTGATATAGTAGTGACATAGTATGCCTGCTAATATCGGACACTAAGTATCATGACCTCTAGAAACGGGGCACAGCCTCAGACCTCTCTGTACAGCTTTGGGTACTTATTTGTACCACAATAAAGTTAGATACAAACTAGTCTCTATAGACATTATTTGGATTACCCGCTGGTTAACATACACAAGTTAAGACAACTTTGTCTGCACTTTAGGCTGAGCCTCTTTGCAAGTTTGACCTTTTTAGGTACAATCCTCTAGTACCTCATTTATATGCTATAGAAGTATGAGTAAGACATTCAGGTATCCATACTTCAGGTCTGTACCAGTATATTGCCCTTTCTAATACATCCTCTGGACACTGGGAGGATATATATTTAGGCATAGGGGTGCTTTACAGGTATACTATTTAGGACACTATAGGGTTCATTTACCCTGATACTTATTTGCAACTTCCTTTCCTCGCCCGCCAGGTATGAATAGTTATACCCACCTACTTAAGGATTAAATTTTGCACAATACTAGTGCTTTTGGGTATTCTACTATTCCTTACATTTGCCTTTTTTACCCTTCCTACCCTATTTTTATATTCACTGTTTTTAATAAACGCCGCTGTCATCTATTTAATAAAATAATATTTCTTGTATATATTCATCCCACTTTTTTGTATATTTAAATGGTGTCATCCTACTCTTTTTCATTCTACTGAACCCTTCCCTCCTGGCAGCCTCCTCCCATCTCATCACTTCATATTTCTCCCGAAACAGATCATTATAATACATATTCTTTAATCAATTTCTATCATGATTTAACACTCATATATTAATCTGAATATTTATACATTACTCTCTTAACCTGTTGCACTAAAAAATCGAAATATCTATACATCCCCCTATATACCTTTATTCGAGAGGGAATCCATACCATTTTCTCTAGTCCTTATACCACCCATACTTAAAGATTGAAATATATCGAAAGAACTAGTATTAGTTTTTACCTCTTTAATATATCTTTTCTCACTTTTCTTTTACCTTCTTCCCTCACTTTACCCTTCCTTACTCTCTTGTCCTCCTTTTCTCTCATAGAACAAGTATGGATTCTCCTCGGTACATATACCAAAAAATTCTAAAATTTTATTTCTTTATAGTTTTTAAAGTGAATAATAATTTATTAAACAATTCTATAAGTCTATAAAGTGTATATCAATAAAGTGCTTAATTTTCCCCCCATGAGATATTTCCTCAGTGTTCTCTCAACGAAATAAAAGTGAAATTTTCCTCCTTTTTTCCTTTCCTCTTCTTTTCCCTTCCCTCGCCTTTCCTTCCTCACTAAGGGCCTCATTCTATTATCGGCCGTAAATCGGCCGTAAGGCTGCGATTCCTTGCGAGGGTTCAGTTAACTCGCGATTCTATTATACGGCCCCGCAAGGATCTCCTTTTACGGCCGGCCGCATATCTTGGAACCGGCCGTAATCTGTGAAATCTAAAAACTCAAAAATAAATTCAAGCCTGCACTGTACAGCTCTGTAAATGCTAGGGATCATATTGGGGGACATGAGGATTAAAAGGAACCCACTCTCAAGCTTGCACATCTGCCCAAACCCGAGTTCAAATTAACTGTTTATTTTCCGGCTGCGGCGTGGGCGTGTCTGAGGTGCTCCAAGCACTCTGGCCTTTTTACATGGATATTTTACGGATATTAAAAATGAAATATTTTACGGATTTGAGTACAGGATAATTATGTGCTATTTTTTCTAACACCTAAAATCCCTTTATAGTCTTCTCAAAGTGCAGGATGGCTTTATTTGAGCTATTTTATGTGCTTAATTGGTGCTAGCGAGACCTTTTTCCTGCAAGTAACTGCGGCTCGTTTTTAGCCTTGCAGAGAGGTTTCCCGGAGCAATTGAATTGCAAATCTCTTGCGGCCGTTTTAGATCAAAGGCTTTCCTCCGGCGCGAGCGGCCGCAAGAGATAGCAAGGCACCGGCCGCAAGCCTGCCGGAATCCCCGGCCGTAAGGGAATAGAATAGCCGAATAGCTTGCGGCCGGTCCTTGCGGCCCCGCAACGGCTGCGGCCGATAATAGAATGAGGCCCTAACTTTGTGCTAAAAAAAAAAAAAAATCTCTAATATAGTGGGTATTTTTTAATTCCTTCTATATTTTCCCAGTTCGTAATATTATTCTTTCTAAAACCTTTTATATATTATCCATACAACTATCCAAACTCCCATTCCTTTATCTAAATACAGTGTTTCCAATGCCATTTTAAATTTCTATACCTCTATAAAGTGCATGAGTAAAGTGCTTATATTTACAAACATAATGTAGGATTTCCAATCCTCTATATAATTAATTAAAGTGCTTTGTATCCTATATAAACTATAAAATTCTATAAAGTGCATTCATAGTAAGGTGCTCAATATTCACTACCATAATATTGGTGGTCTCTTGGTGAGTATCTATATTCTTACTGCTATATACTATAAACCCCTTCTACATATCCACTAAAATAAGTGGACCAACCCTAAAAATGAAGAAGAAAAAAAAAAAAAAAAAAAAAAAGGGAAAAAAAATAAAAAAATAAAAAAAACAACATAGAAAAATAAATAAATAAACAGTCCATAATAGTGCATTTTCTTCTAGGGACTTTTCCTCTCCTCCTTAACCTCTATTATTTCAAGGCCCATTCCGGATTCTTTAAATTTAATTGGATGTTGTCTTTGGGATTAATTGAGAGATCTACTTCTATATTCTATATTTTTGTAACAGCATAAGTCCTTCTTTAACAGAGTCTATTTTATTCCAGGAGTCTCCTTCCATTATATATAATCCCGTTGGATACTTCCATCTGTATTTAATTTCTGCATTCCTTAAACTTTGTGTTATTGCCGTATATTCTCTTCTTTTATCCAAAGTATATTTAGACAGATCCGGAAATATTTTGATTTTGTCATATGGTGCCTCTATTGGCCTTTTTATGTAATTAGCTTTGATTATTGTATCTCTATAGTTAATGGATTGAAGATTGACTATAACGTCTCTTGGTATATTTTTATCTAGTCCTCTAGGGAGGGAAATCCTTTGTATATTTTCTATTTTCATTTCATCTTTGGAAGTTTGGGGTGATACGTTAGTAAATAGATCTTTGATATATCCCCGTAAATCTTTTTCGGATATGTTTTCATTTATTCCCCTTATTCTAATATTTTTTTTTCTTGATCTATCTTCCATGATATTAATCTTCATATTTAGTTCTTCAATCTTATATTCCAATTTATTTGTATATTTCAATAATGCATTATTATCCATGATTAGTTTATCACATTTGGTTTCCAATTCATTTATTCTTTTATTAGTTTCTTTTACTGAGTTTGTATTTTCCCTCAACTGTTTTGTTATTTCCAACATGATCTTTTCTTGGGAATCTTGTAGAAGGTCTTTCATTTTTAAATAGGTTAATGGTTCCTCTTGTTGTATTTCAGTATTATCATGGGGAGAGTGTGTTATTTTCTTCGGGGAGGAAGTTATGGATTGTTCCAATAGGGATGATTCTGCGTTGTTTCTAATATACTACTTTTTTGTTTCGGGGAAAAGAATTGATTTGATTCTGGGGCACCTGTTTTCTTCTCCTTGCTTTTTTATTTTTATTGTATTTGAGGGTTTCTTATTTGCCATCTTATTGTTTTTTTGGGAGGTATTCCTGAGATTTTGTAGTTTTTAGTTTTCTCCACTACTCTTTATCTCTTTCTTTTACTTTCACTTCTTTCTTCTCTCCCTTTCTCTTCCTTCCCTTCTTCCTATCCTCCTTCTCCTTTCTTGTTTCCCTCTTTTATTCCTCCTTTCTTTATGTAGAGTCCTTTAATTTTGTTTATCTTTTATAATTTAAATTAGTGGATGACCTTTAGTAATGTCTTAGAAGGGTTCTTTCTATATCTTCATCTTCGCGCCCTTAGCCTCTTATCTCTATCATATTTTTATACAGCTTATTATTGTTTATCGTTTATACCCTTTCTCCTCAACTCCCTCTACCTCCTCTGCCTCAGTGTATTACTATTGTCCTTTATCTTTGTATTCCCCAATATAGCTCCCTTGCAAGTTGTAGCGGGTTCTAATATTTCTGGAGATTTTATACTTATGGCATAATATGCCTCTTTCTGTTGTTCACCATTGTTTTTTTTAGGACTTTTGTATTTTTCATTGTTCACTTACTTAGTCCCCTTTAGGTCTCCCGAGCTCTCTCGCGGGGAAACTCTCTCCTTCGCGCCCTTTTGCGCGGTTTGCTCGTATTCTCGCGAGATCTTCACGGGGATCGTCTCCGTCCTCCGACTTTTACCATACTCTGCGAAGTTTGATTTTTTGGCTTAAATCCGCCTTATATCAGTGCTAGTAGCTTTGGGGAATTATCATTTTTTGTTTATATCGACCTTTGAGGCATATTGGGAGGGGGGATGGGAAGTATATAGGGTAATTGCACAAGCTGATAAATTATACTTTATAAATTTTTTAATAATCTTTACTTAGCTGCATAGTAATAGAATGGTCCTTCTTGAGGCTTTCCAGGCGTCTATTTAATCGTTATAACCTTGGATCCAGGATCCGATGTGGGCTCAGGATTACCTCTGTCTGCAGGACATGACCTCCCAGCTCTCCTACCACCAGCTCATCTGCGAGCCGGTGTATGTTCCACTTCCGGTACCGCTCTCATGATGATCCAATCATAATAAAGTATTGTGTTACTAAAAGCCTTTTAATATATATTGATTAATTTTCAATAATAATAATTTTAATAATTTCTCTGGCATATTGTAGGCATTTATTTTGCCCTCTTTTACCTACCCCTGTCCCATCCTCAGTACAGGCATTCTGGCTGCTTGTATTGTTCACCCAGCAGTACCAGTGTGGGTACATAGAGACATTGGTTGAATTGTACAATGCTTACTTTAGGATAAGGACACTTCAGAAAAACAATAGCAATTAGTCTGTGACCATGGGAGGGGGGGGGGGTAAAGGTCAAAGAGCCAAACATGGACACCTACAGTAGAGCAGAAAAAATCTGAATTACACTGAAACTTAACCAAAAGATATTTTAAGGGTTGTATTAATATAGTGCTTAACTATGATTTCAAAATGTGGCGGCTTTACAGTGTCCATTTAAATGAGCACTGTCATTTGGTAAAAACTTCACATGCTTGTGAAGTACGTAACAACATAACAAAAGTATGTATGACAGGAAAATTAAAGCATTTTAGAGAAAAATATATATTTTGATAACTCTGATTATGTCATGGGTAGGTCTAACAATGTCTGTAACCTGAGGGGTGAGGGTTATCCTATGGAGCCTTATTCTGCCACTCAGTACTATAGTCAAGAGATCTTATCAGTGTCTATTGTTCCCTCCCACTTATATTCCTTTTATAAACAAAGACAAAATGTCTGTCATCATTTAAAGCAAAACAGAATAAAATATTTATAAATTAAATGCTGTAATTATTTCATTTGAACACATTTTATCCATTATCAAGTTCTTCAAGAAGAGTCAACTTTGAATACTTCACTGCAGTGGTCCTTGTAGGTCTTGGTCCCTACTAGGCCTAATTATATTAATGCCAGTGATATATAATAGCTCAGCACATTTTAGGACAAAAATATACAAATAACAGTACACACTGTGCACATATAAAAGAGCACACTTAGAGAAGATTAAATAAGTAAACATTATGGGATTTGTCTAGTTTGCATTTTACCGTGCCATGTTTGAGCAGGATACTTTCTAACACTTGTTTTAAATATAGATATTTATACTATACTATACAATTTATACTATACCTTGCTTTCTGTCACATTGCTATAACTAGTGTCACTCTTTGAATACATTAGTACAGTCTCTCCAGTTTTATTACAGATATAAATACTTATACTAAGAAATCTAAGACATTTATGGCTGCATAAGTTATATATATATATATATATCTTTAAATATGTGTCCTCTGTTTAGATTTGTAAATAATTATATTCCTTGTTTGCAAAGAGTTCTAAGGTCAAACCAAATAAAAAGGAGGATATGGGAATTCCTGCCTAGTACCCTCTGTACTGGAAAAAGTAGTCTTTTACTTTATTTCACTTTACAATGCTTAATTAAAATTAAGTTTAAAATTTAAATTAAAATTAAAATTAAGTTTAATTTTAAAAACCTGTAGTATTATGTACCAAATTGTACCAGGGTAGACAATTCAAACCATATATATATATATATATATATATATATATATATATAGGGCCTCATTCTATTATCGGCCGTAAATCGGCCGTAAGGCTGCGATTTCTTGCGGGGGTTCTGTTTGCTCGCGATTCTATTATACGGCCCCGCAAGGATCTCCTCTTACAGCCGGCCGCATATCTTGAAACCGTCCGTAAGCTCTGAAATCTAAAAAATAAAAAATAAATTCAAGCCTGCACTGTACAGCTCTGTAAATGCTAGGGATCATATTGGGGGACATGAGGATTAAAAGTAACCCACTCTCAAGCTTGCACATCAGCCCAAACCCGAGTTCAAATTAACTGTTTATTTTCCGGCTGCGGCGTGGGCGTGTCTGAGGTGCTCCAAGCCCTATGGACTTTTTACATGTATATTTTACGTATATTAAAAAATATATATTTTACGGATTTGAGTATAGGGTAATTATGTGCTATTTTTGCTAACACCGAATATCACTTTATAGACTCCGCAAAGTGCAGGATGGCTTTATTTGAGCTATTTTATGTGCTTAATTGGTGCTAGCGGGACCTTTTTCCTGCAAGTAAGCTGCGGCTCGCTTTCAGCCTTGCAGAGAGGCTTTCCGGAGCAATAGAATCGCAACCAGGCTTTTCTTGCGGCCGAAACTCTTGCGGCCGTTTTAGATCAAAGGCTTTCCTCCGGCGCGTGCGGTCGCAAGAGATAGCAAGGCACCGGCCGCAAGCCTGCCGGAGCCCCAGCCGGAGGGGAATAGAATAGCCGGAAAGCTTGCGGCCGGTCCTTGCGGCCCCGCATCGGCTGCGGCCGATAATAGAATGAGGCCCATAGTAAATAAAAAGTACATCTGTGTTCACATTTGAACGTCTAAAGCAAGTTTAAAAACCTGCTTCCAGCTCAGAATTCCGACAAAAATAGTTATTACACTGCATTCTGGGAAGTTGAGCTAGGACACTCATATGTGGTCACAAATGCCTCGCTGTTCATTCCGTAGCCATTATCAAACATGGCTTCCTTTAAGCTTATGCATGCTGTATTACACAGGTTTAAAGCAAAGCCAAGGTTGGAATAAATACAGGCTGAGTATCAAATCCATGCACAGCTGTTTCAAGCTTACTGGCTATCATCAGCATGGAGCGGGATCTCAGCCTGTGTTGTGGACTTTATGAGTAGGTAGTTCACCATAATAATCATTTATAATATGGTGGGCAAAAGAGCAATATAAGCCCTCCACCGCATAGTAGTACAGTAAATAAATAGTACATCTGTGTTCACATTTGAATGTCTAAAGCAAGTTAAAAAACCTGCTTCCAGCTCAGAGTTCTGAGAAAAACAGTTATTACACTGCATTCTGGGAAGTTGAGCTGGGACACACAAATGTGTGTATATATATATAGTACATTTGTAATCCCATTTGAATATCTAAGAAAGATTTTTTATAGTCTATCTATCTTTTATTTAAAAGACTGCTCTATTAAAAATACATAAAAAATATATAAAAAATATACGAGACGCAGGACTTAGAAAAAAAAAATTACGAGACGCGGAATTAGAAAAAAAAAATATGAGGTTGGAAAGATACGAAGCTAACGGCTGAACCGCGCAAATTGAAAAACAAAATACAAAAAAAACTTTACACACAGCACGGAGGGACATCCAGGACGTCTGGGAGTGAGGTTGCGTGCAAATTTAAACCGAATTTGCAGAGTTTCGGCACTCGAAAATCGGCTAAGCGAGAAAAAATGGAGGTCGAAAAAAATTTCAACGAGGCTACACAACCCCGAACCGCACAAAACACCGCCAGCCACGTACAACTTTAACCCGGGAACGTACGAGGTACAAAATGATATTAGAAAGGACGGAACATGCTCGCGAGCTGCGTAACGCATACACAAATGACGCCAGTTTACAACACTAACTTGCAACTAATTACATTACGAATCTAAAATGGCGCTTTACACAGCTAAACCAACGGTTTGCCCTTGCGCATGCAGCCTATTTCTAATGCACACTTGGGACATTCATTACACTTTCTCCTCAGGGCAGCAACAGTCCAAAAAGAGATTGTTAGCTCTTCAGGCTATTGATTACTGGATATATTAAATAGAAATAGGTAAAGTATTTTAATCTATTAAGTAACTAATTAATTGACTATTATTTAAAAAAATATAGACATATGTATCTGTCTTTGTGATGAGCGCCGAAGGTGTTCAGAGGAGCAAAAGTACACCAGAGGAGAGGCTCGCAATGGCTCATTGCGAGCCACGCGATGAACGCAATGAGCTTCAAAGGTCCTCAGAGTAGAAAAAGCTTGACATTGTGCGGCAAACAGCATTGCCATGGCTTCAAATTTTATTGCTCTGTCATTTTTGACTGGCAAGTCACTAGTATTATATAAAAAAATAAAATGACATATTTTAAACATTAAAATTTTATTCAATGTGACTCCATTTGCAGCTCTGATCAAGCACTGCGTTTCCTCCTTTGCTGCTCAGTCACTCTAGAAGGAGGGTGGAGGAACATGCTTTGTTTTTAATGCCTACAATAAAACAAATTGTACCTGCATGGGTCTGCCCACACATGTATCAACTGCATGTTGCAGAATCTTGCTGAGAGACGGTCACCGATTTGTTCGACAGCAAGTATTGTGAGTCTGTGTCTTTGTGAGCTGTAGAGGGCAGATCCATACAGGGACTGTTTGTTTGATTGTAAGTACTAAACACAGGGCTTATAAGCACTTTTTAATAAAAGAAAGAGCATAAAAGTAAATAGATACATAGGTATCACATATATAGTTGTGAGCAGGCAAGCAAGCCAGAGCCGTTGCTCACGCTTGCGGGCTCGCGTAGCGAGCCGCGGACCTCGCAAAGTGAGGGGCTCAGTTGCTGGCATGGAGCGCCAAAGGCGCTCCTTGCCAGCAACTGCGACCCTTGCAAACTTTATGTTGTAACGCAAAGAACACGACACACCAACTGCGACCCTCGCAAACTTTACCTCGCAACGCAAACAACATACGAGACACGTTGACACTCATTACGACCTTGCAAAAATCGGCCGCAACTCGGGAGCATGAAAAAAATCAAAACACAATAAATACACACAGCACATACATAAAAAGCTTACCTACAGCAAGAAGGAGCATCCAGGACCTCAAAAAAACAACTTACATCTTCATTTAAATAAAAATAAAAGCGTTTAGACACTAAAAAATTCTCTAAGCGAGAGAAAAAATGGCCGCCGAACAAAACGAAAACGAGGCTACAGCACTCTAAACACGCAAAACCCCACAAGAAACTCGCAAAACAACACAATGTACCTACTGATATTCCGCTAAGACGCATACCACACATTACCCGCCATTTTACAACAATGCGGAAGTACACAACTACGCTAACGGTTTCGTCTCGCGCATGCACACTATTACACTGCACACATTCACCACGCTTACACAGCACCTCCACACCACTAATGCTGCAGCAACATCAACACAGATTGCCAGCTCTTCAACACAATGCTTCAAAATAGGTAAAGTATATTCATTTATTAATGTATTATATATTTCATTATTACACACCAAACAGCATTAGCTACCTTACAATTTCATTGCCGTCATTTTTTGACGGGCAATTCGCTAGTATTATATATCTAGTAAAATGTAGAAGCCTTTCATATCCCTTTAACATTTTATGTGATCTAAGGGAATACATGTATGTTTTAAAGTCTTATTAATCATGCTGAAAAAACACTGAGTTCATTGTCCCTTCAAAATGAAAAGGCAAAGCATAGTAGTACTCATACTTGAATTATTCAAGGTTTAGATGTATGTTTAGTTCAGACAAGCAAGGTCTATCCTCTATCAGTTAATGTATGCCAGGATGTCTACTTGTTCAAATACAAGATTATCCCACACACATTCCATCTTAATGCTCCATTGCTGGTTCCCCTCCTCATTATCTTTACACCTCATTCGTATCTCTTATCTAATTCACTAAAAGCCATTCAAATTCCTCTAGACCTCATGAAACAACCACTGTTGTGATATATAGTCTTAAGAAGGAATACACTTGATTAAACCATTATATCTAATTTTTCAGGATTCACTCAACACAGGGTCTCTACCAGATGACTGGAGAAAGGCAGATGTGATACCTATATTTAAGAAGGGAGCAAGAGCAAATCTGGGGAATTATAGACCAGTGAGCCTCACTTCTGTAGTGGGGAAGCTTTTAGAAGGGTTAATAAGGGATAATATACAGGAATATGCCTATTCAAACAGGATTATAAGTAGGAGTCAACATGGATTTATGAAGGATAGGTCATTTCAAACAAACCTAATTAGTTTTCTATGAGGAGGTTAGTAGGAACTTGGATCAAGGCAACTCAGTTGATGTAGTCTATTTGGATTTTGCAAAGCCTTTTGATACAGTGCCACATGGAAGACTATTGAGCAAACTGAGGGATACAGGAATTGCTATAAATATTTGCTTATGGACTGAGAGCTGGCTAAAAGACAGGAAGCAAAGGGTTGTTTTAAATGGAACATACTCCGATTGGACTAATGTGGTAAGTGGGGTTCCTCAGGGCTCACTATTAGGTACCCTCCTTTTTAACATATTTATTAATGGCTTGGAAGTAGGATTGGAGTGTAGTGTCTCCATTTTTGCAGATGACACCAAGTTGTGCAAGGTAATTAAATCAGAAAATGATGTACATTCCCTCCAAAGGGATTTGCATAAATTAGAGGAATTGGCATCTAAGTGGCAGATGAGATTTAATACAAATAAATGTAAAGTTATGCATCTGGGAAGGAAAAATAGCGATGCAATTTATAATCTTAATGGAGCAAATCTAGGGGTATCAGATATTGAAAGGGAGTTGGGAGTGCTTGTGGACAACCACCTAGGTAGCAGTGCTTAATGCCAAGCAGCAGCAGCAAAGAAAAGTCAAATATTAGCATGTATTAAGAAGGGTATAGAAGCAAGGGAAGCAAATATAATTCTGCCACTATACAAATCTCTAGTACGCCCTCATTTGGAATATGGACTATGGAATAATATGGAATATGAGATATAGCAAAGTTTATCTGTTTTTTTTTTCTGTTTGCCTTCTTCTAGATCATTTAACAATAAATCCTCGTATTGCAGATCAGAGGAGATCTAAAAAGGTTAAACTTGATGGCCTAAAGTCTTTTTTCAACCTAAATTACTATGTAACTATGTAACAATACGTATATATATATATATATATATATATATATATATATATATATATATATATATAGATATATATATAGATAGATAGATAGATAGATAGATAGATAGTTATGCCCTCAGGAATATTATATGCCTAGTAAAATCCAGGAACTTTCCATATTCCTTTAAGTCGCTTTGTAGAAAACTCAGTAACAGAGACTTGTTCACATTAATAGTTTGATTAATTACCTCAGCAGACGTGGCATTGTTCCAAGTGATGAATACAACTGTTGAGGGGGAAGCATCTACTTCCTAGCTAGAATTTTAAAAAAATCCGTATTTACTAAAAAGATTTGCTGTTTTTGTAATAAAATTGTATGTAGTTTACCTACTGCCTATAAGTACTTACTACTGAGTTTATAACATGATGTGTTCAGTTTGGTACTTTAACATGATTCAGACATTGTAACCTTATAATTTAGTAGAGTGTAAATAATGATTATTACGTTGGTTGGAGCTGGAACTGGCAATCTGCTCCGGACGAGTGCTTCAGTAATGAGTCATAGTTGGGATGTTGGGGGAGGGTGAGGAATGCCCTACTCTCTACAGCTGAGGAGGGAAAGATATACTAATAGCAGTAACATATTTATGGGCTCAGTCCCTGCATACTTTATACTGAAGGCAGTAACATGTTTTTGGTGCCCTGTCTCTGCAAGGCCCAAAGTGTACTAATGGCAGTGACATATATAAGGGCTCAGTCCCTGCTAGGCCCAAAGTGTACTAATGGCAGTGACATGTATAAGGGCTCAGTCCCTGCTAGGCCCAAAGTGTACTAATGGCAGTGACAGGTATAAGGGCTCAGTCCCTGCTAGGCCCAAAGTGTACTAATGGCAGTGACATATTTAAGGGCTCAGTCCCTGCTAGGCACAAAGTGTTCTAATGGCAGTGACATATTTAAGGGCTCAGTCCCTGCTAGGCCCACAGTGTACTAATGGCAGTGACATATATAAGGGCTCAGTCTCTGCTAGGCCCAAAGTGTTCTAATGGCAGTGACATATTTAAGGGCTCAGTCCCTGCTAGGCCCACAGTGTACTAATGGCAGTGACATATATAAGGGCTCAGTCCCTGCTAGGCCCAAAGTGTACTAATGGCAGTGACATATTTAAGTGCTCAGTCCCTGCTAGGCCCAAAGTGTTCTAATGGCAGTGACATGTATAAGGGCTCAGTCCCTGCTAGGCCCAAAGTGTACTAATGGCAGTGATACATTTTAGGTTCAGTCCCTGCCAGGCCCAAAGTGTTCTAATGGCAGTGACATATTTAAGGGCTCAGTCCCTGCTAGGCCCAAAGTGTACTAATGGCAGTGACTCATATAAGGGCTCAGTCTCTGCTAGGCCCAAAGTGTACTAATGGCAGTGACATATTTAAGGGCTCAGTCCCTGCTAGGCCCAAAGTGTTCTAATGGCAGTGACATATTTAAGGGCTCAGTCCCTGTTAGGCCCAAAGTGTACTAATGGCAGTGACATATATAAGGGCTCAGTCCCTGCTAGGCCCAAAGTGTTCTAATGGCAGTGACATATATAAGGGCTCAGTCCCTGCTAGGCTCAACGTGTACTAATGGCAGTGACATATTTAAGGGCTCAGTCCCTGCTAGGCACAAAGTGTTCTAATGGCAGTGACATATTTAAGGGCTCAGTCCCTGCTAGGCCCACATTGTTCTAATGGCAGTGACATGTATAAGGGCTCAGTCCCTGCTATGTCCAAAGTGTACTAATGGCAGTGACATATATAAGGGCTCAGTCCATGCTAGACCCAAAATGTTCTAATGGCAGTGACATATTTAAGGGCTCAGTCCCTGCTAGGCCCAAAGTGTACTAATGGCAGTGACATATATAAGGGCTCAGTCCCTGCTAGGCCCAAAGTGTACTAATGGCAGTGACACGTATAAGGGCTCAGTCCCTGCTAGTCCCAAAGTGTTCTAATGGCAGTGACTTATATAAGGGCTCAGTCCCTGCTAGGCCCAAAGTGTACTAATGGCAGTGACTTATATAAGGGCTCAGTCCCTGCTAGGCCCAAAGTGTACCAATGGCAGTGACATATATATAAGGGCTCAGTCCCTGCTAGGCCCAAAGTGTACCAATGGCAGTGACATATATATAAGGGCTCAGTCCCTGCTAGGCCCAAAGTGTACTAATGGCAGTGACATATATAAGGGCTCAGTCCCTGCTAGGCCCAAAGTGTTCTAATGGCAGTGATATGTATAAGGGTGCAGTCCCTGCTAGGCCCAGACTGTACTAATGGCAGTGGCATATATAAGGACTTAATCTCTGCTAGGCCCAAAGTGTACTATTGGCAGTGCCACGTTAAGAGCTCAGTCGCTGCTAGGCCCAAAGTGTACTAATGGCAGTGACATGTTTAAGGATTTAGTCCCTGCTAGGCCCAGACTGTACTAATAGCAGTGCCACGTTAAGAGCTCAGTCACTGCTAGGCCCAAAGTGTACTAATGGCAGTGACATGTTTATGGGCTCAGTCCCTGCTAGGCCCAAAGTATACTACTGGCAGTGACATATTTAAGGGTGCAGTACCTACTAGGACTAATGGCAGTAACAAGACCTAGCCGCCCTGAAAGCCCTTATCCCTTATTGTGTTTACTATTTTTCCTGTGTATAATACAGTATCAGGGTGGTCTTCTGGGATATCGGAGCCGCCTCGTACACCTGAGGCACTGAGAATTGCAGCGGATTTTATACTTTCTGGATAATCTGCTTTTTTAATGTCCCAGGGTGAACAAGAGGCTATGCCACAACAGTCCATTATTTGTTCAATTCTACTTATAAGGTCTGAGTAAGCCATACAAAACACATAATCCCCTCCATTTGTTAGGCATTATGGAACACCCACATTTTTGTAATGCATGTAATGGAGTTTTACACAGTACAAAAGATGTTTTTTTTTAAAAAGAGAATTAGTGATCTGGGGCCAAAAAAAAAAAAAAGAACTACAGGGGAAAAACATGCTACACTTCTAGAAAGTGAGACAGAGTCTAGGGAAGTGATACTAAACTCTTTGAGCTGGATCCCAAGGGTGTGTTTTTATCTATTTGTGGGGAGAATGGAAAAGGGGGAGGCTTTGATGCATAAAACATCTGATTAGAATTGACACCACACTCCTTCACAGACTCAGAAGCAGGATGTTGTATCAACAGATGCAAGAAATATAAACACCCTTCCACACATACATATTCCACCAATATATCATGGATCCGTCCAGGTCCAGTAGAGGCATCAAAAAGTATATCTAATTGAAAACAAGCTGCATGAAAATGTTCATGCTTTATTATATTCTTAGTAAAAGTTTATTTTTATTGTATTCTATATACAAGTGGTAGCTTGGTTTAAGTCGTTAATTTGTTCCGGACGGCATAATGTAAAGCGAAAACAACTTAAATTGAGGTAGCATTTCCTATAGGAATCAATGTAAATTGAAATAATCCATTCAGGACCCCAGATTTTTCACATTTTCTCACATTTTATTTTGAACAAAACCTTAAAACTAAACAGACATTACTAAACAACAATAATTACATCAAAAGTTTCACTAGAAACCCTATGAAGGGAAACTTGCCTCTGCCTTTGTTGCAAAATGTTTCTGAAATTAGATATTGCTTTATTATTAAACAAGTCCACAACAGGGTTATAGTCTTCGTAAAAATGTTGTAATTCAGCCCATTTAGCACACATTTCTTTGATGAGTGCAGTAGGTGCTTCCTCCCTTCCCTCCTCTTCACCTGAAGAAGTAAGTTCATCAGCCACTCCCTCTTGCTGCTCTCTTTGAGACTCCTCCACTAGCTCTTCGATGTCTTCATTAGTCACCTCCAGGTCCATGGACTTGTCCAGAGACACAATGTCCTCTACTATCCTGCTAGAATCAGTCTGCAAGTTTACCAGACCATTTTCTCCAGCCGCAGTTCTTGGTCTTGTGACAGACCTTACGCCAGGTCTTATCTATCAGAGTGACACAGTGACGGATATTGAAATGGTCCTTCAAGAACTCTCTGAGTGTCAACTGCGGAACCTCAAAGCACCTGTGGAAGAGGGCTTTGGTATACAGCTTCTTAAATTTGGAGATGACCTGCTGGTCAGTGGGCTAGATCAGAGGAGTTGTGTTAGTGGGCAAGAACTTCACAGTTCTGTACTTAAAGTCATCCAGCAAGTTGTTCTCCATGCCTGGTGGGTGGGTGAGCAGGAGCATTGTCCATGATTAACAGAGCCCTCAGAGGCAGTTCTTTCTCCTCCAAATATTTCTTTACAGTTTGTTCATCCATTCAGAGAAGAACATTCTGGTTACCCAGGCTTTTCTGTTGGCTCTCCACATGAAACATAAGTTGCTTTTCTGCACATTTTCCCTCTTAAAAACTCTGGGGTTCTTGCTGTGGTACACTAGTAGAGGCTTGAATTTTAAATACCCAATAGCATTAGGGCACACCAACAGAGTTAACCTGTCCTTCGTCAGCTTGTGCCCTGGCAAGGACTTCTCTTCTTGGATGATGTAGGTTCTTGTAGGCATCTTCTTCCAAAATAACCCTGTTTCATCACAGTTGAACACTTGTTGGGGAACAAAAGCCTTACCCTCTACATACTCCCTGAAAAAGGTTTCAGCAGCTTCTTTGTCGGCATTGGCTGCCTCTCCATGCCTCACCACTCTGTGAATGCCAGTTCTCTTTCTGAATTTCTCAAATAAACTGCTTTAAATTCTTCACAGCTCTCATCACTTGCTGTAGGCTTGTCTTTTGTCAGATCAGCATGCAGTTGTTTGGCTTTCTCACACATCAGTGCCTGGGAAATGCTATCACCCGCTAATTGTTTTATGTTTATCCAAACGTAGAATAATTTGGGGATGGTACTCACACCTCTAGCCACATCACCTCACTTAATGTCTTCCTTATTTTTCAGAATGCTTGCAATTATTTTTCGTTTATCCAAACGTAGAATAATTTCTCAACTTCCTCCAATGTCTTTGACCGTTGCTTAGTGATGGTACTCACACCTCTAGCCACATCGGCTCACTTAATGGTTTCCCTTTTTTTCAGAATGCTAACGATTGTTGTTCTTGGCGTTTTGAACTCAGCAGCGAGATCACAGATGTGGCTACCACCATCATACTTGACTATTATCTCTTTTTGCATTCTACCGTGATTTTCAGTTTTTTCTGCTGAGTGGTAGCATTCTTTGAAGTCATGATGTAGGCTCAGGCTGGACTGCCTCAATTTGGGCACTTTCAGGCACAAGTTGTGTTTGGGCTCAATTTGGGCTTTTGTGGGCACCGGCTGGTTTTGGGCTCACTTTAGGCCCTTGCAGGCACAGGTTGGATTTGGGCTCTGACAGGCACAGGCTGGACTTGAACTCTGGCAGGTACAGGCTGGACTTTGGCTCAATTTGTGCCCTTGCAGGCACGTGCTGTTTTTTGCCTCATTTTGGGCTCTTGCAAGCACAGGCTGGATTTGGGCTCTGACAGTCACAGGCTGGACTTGGGCACAATTTGGCCTCTTTCAGGCACTGGTGGTTAGAATTATTGCAGGCTCCTCCTGCTTTTGCAATTGCATCAGCCTGCAGCAGTCCAGCAGTCGCAATTGTGCTCTCAGTTTCGCAAGCGCAACTTAACCTGAGGTAGCATCTTAAACCGAGGAGATGGGACTTAACTCGAAAATGTCTTAAACCGAGGCCGACTTAAAATGAGGTACCATTGTATATATATATATCTACAGTATCTCACAAAAGTGAGTACACCCCTCACATTTTTGTAAATATTGTATAATATCTTTTCATGTGACAACGCTGAAGAAATGCCACTCTGCTACAATGTAAAGCAGTAAGTGTACAGCCTGTATAACAATGTAAATGTGCTGTCCCCTCAAAATAACTCAACACACAACCATTAATGTCTAAACCGTTGTCAATAAAAGTGAGAACACCCCGAAGTGGAAATGTCCAAATTGGGCCGAAAGTGTCAATATTCTGTGTGGCCACTATTTTTTTCTAGCACTGCCTTAACTTTCATGGGCATGGAGTTTACCAGAGCTTCACAGGTTGCCACTAGAGTCTTCTTCCACTCCTCCATGATGACATAATGGAGCTGGTGGACATCACATGCTTGGCCAGTCCATCACCTTTACCTTCAGCTTCTTTAGCAAGGCAGTGGTCATCTTGGAGGTGTGTCTGGGGTCGTTAACATGTTGGAACACTGCCCTGCGGCCCAGTCTCCGAGGGGAGGGGATCATGCTCTGCTTCAGTATGTCACAGTACATGTTGGAACTCATGGTTCCCCCAATGAACTGTAGCTCCCCAGCGCCGGCAACACTCATGCAGGCCCAGACCATGACACTCCCACCACCATGCTTGACTGTAGGCAAGACACACTTGTCTTTGTACTCCTCACCTGGTTGCCGCAACACAAGCTTGACACCATCTTAAACAAATAAGTTTATCTTGGTCTAATCGGATCCATGTCACCAGTAATCCATGTCCTTACTCTGCTTGTCTTCAGCAAACTGTTTGTGGGCTTTCTTGTGCATCATCTTTAGAAGAGTCTTGCTTCTGGGACGACAGCCATGCAGGCCAATTTGATGTAGTGTGCGGCGTATGGTCTGAGCACTGACAGGCTGACCCCCCACCCATTCAACCTCTGCAGCAATGCTGGTAGCACTCATACGTCTATATCCCAAAGACAACCTCTGGATATGACTCTGGGCACGTGCCCTCAACTTCTTTGGTTGACCATGGCGAGGCCTGTTCTGAGTGGAACATGTCCTGTGACACCACTGTATGGTCTTGCCCACCGTGCTGCAGCTCAGTTTCAGGGTCTTGGCAATCGTATTATAGCCTAGGCCATGTTTATGTATAGGAGCAATTCTTTTTTTCATATCTTTAGAGAGTTCTTTGCCATGAGGTGCCATGTTGAACTTCCAGTGACCAGTATTAGAGAGTGTGAGAGTGACAACACCAAATTTAACACACCTGCATTTTCGCATTTGCGGAGGTGGAGGCTCCGACGTCGGCTGCAATGAGCCAAAGGCTCAATGCAGACCGCAAATGTGGACCCTTGCAAAGCGAGGGGCCGCATTTGCGGATGTGGAAGCTCTACGGCGCCTCACAAGCGGTTACAAACACACAAGCTCCAAAATACAAACCGCGACTCTTACAACGCAAAATTTACGGACTTAGCCCAAAAAAAATACGAGGCGCAGGACTTCGAAAAAAAAACATTACGAACTCGCAAAATTACGACCTTAAAGGCAGAACCGCGCGCACCGGAAAACAAAAACACAATAAATACACACAAAAAAGACAGAAAAAGTTTACCCACAACAAGGAGAGCGGCGGTGGCTCACCCATGACCTCTGCAAGTGAAGTTACACCTCAATTTAAGTCCAAATCAGTTTAGACACACAAAAATCACCTAAGCGAGAGAAAAAATGGCTGCCGAAAAAAAAACGAAAACGACACTACACAACCCTAAAATCGCAAAACACCACCAAACACATACGGATTTTCAAAAAAGCAGTACGAGGTAAAGATGCACTTTTTGCAAGGACGCTAAATCATCCACACCCGCGTACCACATCCACATTTGCCGCCATTTCACAACACTAACTTACACAATGCGGAAGTACACAGCTACACTAACGGCTTTCCCTCGTGCACGCAGCCTATTTACACTACACACTTACACCTCTGCTTCAAAACACTGCAAATCTACATTGTATGCTGCAGGAACATCGAAACAGATTGTCAGCTCTTCAGCACAATGCTTCCTGCATTTATTACTTAGAAATAGGTAAAGTATATTAATTTATTAATTTATTCAAAATACATATACACAAAAACAATAATAAAAAAAAAACATTGCAATAAACACAAAAGACATTCACCTCGTGCCTCACAACCACACAAAATACACCAGGGGAAAGCCTTGCAATAAGCGCAAAAAGCAGATCAGCGCCGACCTTACAATGACAGCAAAAGCCCCTGTAAAAACAAAAAAAACAACATCCAACAGCCGAAGGCGCTCAGCGCAAGCCTTGCAAGGTACTCAGCAAAACAAAACGGTTTACATTATGTCTCAAACAACATTCCCTGGCTTACAATTTCATGGCCGTCATTTTTTGACGAGCAATTCGCTAGTATATATATACTAGCGACTTGCCCGTCAAAAAATTACGGCAATAAGATTGTAAGGCAGGTAATGCTGTTTGGTTGAGACATTCATTTTGTTGGTGTTCCGAGATCCTTCAGTGCTCATTGCGATCCTCGCGCTGAGCGCCATTGGCTCTCATTGCGAAGCTGTTGGTTTTTTGTGTGTGCTATGAGCAGCGTTGGCGGTGGTTTTTTGTATGCTAATTAAATAATTAATAAATGAATATACTTTACCTATTTTGTATTAATCTATGCAAAAAGCATTGTGTTGAAGAGCTGACAATCTGTTTTGATGTTGCTGCAGCATACAATGTTTGTTTTCACTGTTGTGTAGCTGCTGTGTAAGTGTCAGCAATGTGTGCAGTGTGTAGTGTAAATAGGCTGCGTGCTCGAGGAAAATCCGTTAAGGTAGCTGTGTACTTCCGCATTGTGTAAGTTAGTGTTGTAAAATGGCGCCTAATGTGTGGTACGCGGCTTTGCCTGAATTTGCGTCCTTGGTCTTGGATGTCGTCCGGCTTTTTCGAAAAATCTGTTTGTGTTTGGTGTAGTTATATGTGTTTAGGGTCTTTTTTTTCATTCGCTTAGGGGATTTTCGTGTGTCCAAACTCTTCAATTTCTACTTAAATTGAGGTGTAGCTTTACTTTTAGAGGTGCCCCCCTTGCTGTGGGTAATCTTTTTATGTGTTTGTTGTGTGTATTTATTGTGTTTTTAATGTTTTCATGTGTGCGTGTTTCGGGCGCTAAGGCCGTATTTTTGCGAGGTCGTAATGTTTTTTTTTCTGAGTCCTGCGGCTCGTATTTGTGGATGCTAAGTCCGTAATTTTTGTGGTCGCGGTGGGAGCCTCCACCTACGCAAATGCGGCTTCGCGAGGGTCCGCATTTGCGGGCCTAAAGTCTACAGTTGCTGGCAAGGAGCGCCTTCGGCTTTTAGCAACAACTTTTGACAACCCGCACTGCTGACAACTATATATGTGATACAGTATATATACAGACGATCCCC
>CM050174.1:34859876-34876972 GCA_027410445.1 Discoglossus pictus
CTAAGAAATGAACAAGATATTTATGAATTAAAATTGCGACTCCTTGAGTTCTCAGATAGATAGAATGTGCAGAATGAGTGTGCCTATTAGTTCTTATCTTTGCTATGTTTCGGTATATATATATATATATATATATATATATATATATATATATATATATATATAATTGAAGAGTGAAGCAGCCGTGAATGAGGGTTCCATCTCATGTAGTATTGCTTGAGACTTGATAAAGAGAGGTTAAGCCTCTCAAAAGCTCAGTATCAAATTATATTGCAATACTCATTCCTTGCCAGCAACTGCGACCCTTGAAAACTTTACGTCGCAACGCAAACAACATACGACACACGTTACCACTCATTACGACCTCGCAAAAAGCGCACGCAACCCGCGAACAGGAAAAAAATCAAAACACAATAAATACACACAGCACATACATAAAAAGCTTACCTACAGCAAGAGGGAGCATCCAGGACCTCAAAAAACCAACTTACACCTTCATTTAACTAAAAATAAAAGAGTTTAGACAGTAAAAATTCTCTAAGCGAGAGAAAAAATGGCCGCTTAACAAAACGAAAACGAGGCTACAGCACTCTAAACACGCAAAACACCCCAAGAAAAATGCAAAACAACATACGACACACGTTACCACTCATTACGACCTCGCAAAAAGTGCCCGCAACCCGCGAACAGGAAAAAATTCAAAACACAATAAGCGAGGGCCTCAGTTGCTGGCACTCTCCTTGCTTCACTGTGGGTATGGTGTTGTTTTGGTGATGTGCAGTGTCTTTTTTGCGCCAAACATATCTTTTGGAATTATGGCCAAAAAGTTAAACCTTGGTTTTATCAGACCATAACACCTTTTCCCACATGCTTTTGGGAGACTTCAGATGTGTTTTTGCAAAATGTAGCCTGGCTTAGATGTTTTTCTTCGTAAGAAAAGGCTTTCGTCTTGCCACTCTACTCCATAGCCCAGACATATGAAGAATACAGGAGATTGTTGTCACATGTACCACACAGCCAGTACTTGCCAGATATTCCTGCAGCTCCTTTAATGTTGCTGTAGGCCTCTTGGTAGCCTCCCAGACAAGTTTTCTTCTCGTCTTTTCATCAATTTTGGAGGGAGCTCCAGTTCTTGGTAATGTCACTGTTTTGTCATATTTTCTCCACTTGATGATGACTGTCTTCACTGTGTTCCATGGTATATCTAATGCCTTGGAAATTCTTTTGTACCCTTCTCCTGACTGATACCTTTTAACAATGAGATCCCTCTGATGCTTTGGAAGCTCTCTGTGGACAAAGGCTTTTACTGTGGGATGTGACTAAGAAAATTTCAGGAAAGACCAACTAGAGCAGCTGAACTTTATTTGGGGTTAACCAGAGGCACTTTAAATGATGGCAGGTGTATGCTGACTCAGTTATAAGAGGGGGTGCAGACTTATGCAACCACATTATTTTTCTTTTTTTTTTTCTTCCCTCCACCTAAAAGATTTCCTTTTGTTTTTCAAATGAGTTGTACAGTTCATAGGTCACATTAAAGGTGGAAAAAGTTCTGAAATGATTTATCTTTGTCTCATTTTTTTACAGCACGGAACCCTGACATTTTAACAGGGGTGTGTAGACTTTTTATATCCAGTGTATACCGTATTTATCGGCATATAACACGCACCGGCGTATAACACGCACCTCATTTTATGAAGGAAATTTCAGGTGAAAAAATAAAAAATTAAAATAAAGAACTTTGAAGCAAAATCCTCAACCTCAAACTCCCTCCTCATCCTCCCTCCTCAACCCCCTCCTCAAACCTCCCATCTTCAACCCCCTCCTCTTCAACCCCCTCCTCCACCCCCGCATCCTCATCCTCATTCCTCAACCCCCCTCCTAAACCTCAACCCCCCTCCTCAACCCCCCTCCTCATCCTCAACCCCCCTCCTCATCCTCAACCTCCCTCCTCATCCTCAACCCCCTCCTCAACCCCCTCCTCAACCTTCCTCCTCAACCCCCCATCCTCAACCCCCTCCTCAACCCCCCCATCCTCAAACCCCCCTCATCCTCCTTCCTCAACCCCCCTATCCTCAACCCCCTCCTCAAACCCACTCCTCAACCCCCCCATCCTCAAACCCCCTCAACCCCCCTCTGCAACCACCCCATCCTCATCCTCCTTTCTC
The DNA here is from genome assembly GCA_027410445.1 of Discoglossus pictus. Lineage (NCBI taxonomy): Eukaryota > Metazoa > Chordata > Amphibia > Anura > Alytidae > Discoglossus > Discoglossus pictus. The sequence goes on from CM050174.1 coordinate 34,862,042, forward strand.
AACCCCCCTATCCTCAACCCCCTCCTCAACCTCCCTCCTCAAACCCCCTCCTCAAACCCCCCATCCTCAAAACCCCTCCTCACCCCCCTATCCTCAAACCCCCTCAAATCCCCTCCTCAACCCCCCATCCTCATCCTCCTTCCTCAACCCTTCTATCCTCAAGCCCCTCCTCAACCTCCCTCCTCAACCCCCTCCTCAAACCCCCCCATCCTCAAACCCCCTCCTCAACCCCCCCATCCTCATTCTTATTCCTCAACCCCCTATCCTCAACCCCTCCTCAACCTCCCTCCTCAAACCTTCTCCTCAAACCCCCATCCTCAAACCCCCTCCTCAACCCCCCCATCCTCATCCTCCTTCCTCAACCCCCCTATCCTCAACCCCCTCCTCAACCTCCCTCCTCAAACCCCCTCCTCAACCCCCCCATCCTCAAACCCCCTCCACCCCCCCATCCTCATCTTCCTTCCTCAACCCCCTTCTCAACCCACCTCCTCATTCTAAACCCCCCTAAATAACTCCCCCTCACTTACCTGCTTCTGTTCCAGCCTCCGCTCCGCTCCTTGACTCGGCGCGCATGTGACGTCACATGTGCGCCACGTCATTAGCATAGGCCGGTACAGAAGCAGGTAAGTGAGGGGGAGTTATTTAGGGGGGTTTAGGTTGAGGAGGGGGGTTTAGGTTGAGGAGGGGGGGTTAAGTTTGAGTAGGGGGGGGTTAGAATGAATATCGGCGTATAACACGCACCTATAATTTGCTCCCTATTTTCAGGGAGAAAAAGTGCGTGTTATACGCCGATAAATACGGTATATATATATACCTATTTATACCTATATATATATACCTATATACACTATTCAATTGGCCAAATCGCAATTGAATGAGGGCCATAGGCCCTCATTCAATTGCAATTTGGCCAATTGAATTGGGCTCTAAATAAGCACATAACATATATTTTTTAAAGACGTTTTTAGTTAGTAAACATCTATCCAAAAGCAAGGTTTTCACTAACTAAAAACTTCTTTAAAAAATATATGTTATGTGCTTATTTAAAGCCCTATTCAATTGGCCAAATCGCAATTGAATGAGGCCCATAGTGTTTATCTAAGGATATTAGGATATGAAAATTATGTGATAGTAACAGAGAAATGAGGAAGAGAGGTGGGGGAAAAGGGAACAAGTCTAGAGCCAATTTAGGTAGTTGGATAAGATTAAAAATGGCACCACACCCCTTCCCCCTCACTACCCAGAAGCAGATACCTTGCATCATTCAATGCAACCACAGCTCTCCAGAAATATAAACACCCATCTCACACACACAACTTTCAGCAATGTATCATGGATCTCTCCAGGGACCTGCAGAGCCATTAACATTTATTTTTGCTAATTATTATTATTATTATTATTATCTTTATTTATATCGCGCCAACATATTCCGTAGCGCTGTACAGGGGTTGAGTACATAGCAGAAAACAAATTAAACACCTTGTAAAGAATGGAGGGCCCTGTTTTTGAGCATAAAATCAAATGTACATAGAGCTTGTTTCCAAGGCCTGACACAAGATTGAAAACTCGCAAACTTACAATCTAAGGGTTTAGGTGTGATACAAGAGGGTGACAAATACAATTGAAAGCAATTGGTTCAGTAAAGTGGAGGGGTCTGTGTGTTGTACTGTAGATTGTGGGTGTGAGTTTTATTAAGCTGTGGAATGTTCAGTTGTACATGTTAAGGCTGAAGATGATAAGATTTTTTAAACAGGTGTGTTTTTAATAATTTCTTAAAGGTTTTGAGGCAGGAAGATAATCTAATGGAGCGGGGCAAGGAGTTCCAAATGGATGGGGAAGCACGAGAAAAGTCTTGAAGACGGGAGTGAGAGGAGGTGATGAGAGAGGAGGAAAGAAGAAGGTCGTTAGCAGAACGAAGGGGCCGGTTGGGAGAGTATTTTGAAACAAGAGCAGAGATATAAGGGGGTGCACTGTTGTTGAGGGCCTTATGTGTTAGGGTCATGATTTTAAAATTGATTCGGGAAGCTATGGGAAGCCAGTGGAGTGATTGACAGAGAGGGGCTGCAGACACTGATCGTTTGGTATTGAAGATGAGTCTAGCGGAGGCGTTCATTATGGATTGGAGGGGAGACAGACGAGAGATGGGGAGGCCAGCAAGGAGGGAATTGCAATAGTCGAGTCGAGAGATGATGAGAGAGTGAATTAGAATTTTAGCTGTGTCTTCTGTAAGATAATGACGAATTTTGGAGATGTTTTTTAGGTGAAACTGACATGATTTTGTTATTGCTTGGATGTGAGGAATAAAAGAGAGGGCGGGATCCAGTAGAACCCCAAGACAACGGGCCTGGGAGGTAGGGGCGATAATGGTGTTGTCAACAGTTAGAGATATTTGAGGTGTGGAAGCTGTATTAGAGGGTGGAAAGATTAGAAGTTCAGTTTTAGACATGTTGAGTTTGAGTTGACGGGTGGACATCCAGGAGGATATGCTAGAGAGGCAGTTGGAAACTTGAGCTAAAAGAGAGGGGGATAGATCGGGTGCAGAGAGGTAGATTTGAGTATCATCTGCATAGAGATGATACTGAAATCCAAAGGATTTTATAAGGGTGCCAAGGGAGGAGGTGTAGATGGAGAAGAGGAGGGGGCCTAGGACAGAACCTTGGGGAACGCCAACAGACAGAGGGAGAGGTGAAGAAGAGGTGCCAGAGAAGGAGACACTAAATGTACGATCTTTAAGATAGGATGTGAACCATGAAAGAGCTGTGTCCTGGATGCCAAAAGAGCGGAGCGTTTGGATTAGAAGAGGGTGGTCAACTGTATCGAAGGCAGCAGAGAGATCCAGGAGAATTAGAACAGAGTAGTGACCCTTTGATTTGGCGGTTAGCAAGTCATTAGTGACTTTTGTAAGGGCTGTTTCTGTAGAGTGTTGGGACCGGAAGCCAGATTGGAAGGGGTCAAGTAGGGAATTGGAGGAAATAAATTGAGTGAGGCGATTGTAAACAAGCCGCTCAAGGAGTTTAGACGCAAGGGGAAGTAGTGAGATAGGGCGATAGTTGGAGGCAGAAGCTGGGTCAGAAGAGGGCTTCTTGAGAATGGGTGTAACTGTGGCATGTTTTAAGGAGGATGGAAACTTGCCAGTGTTTAGGGAGAGGTTGAATAGATGTGTGAGAGCTGGGATAAGTGTGGTGGATAGGGGAGGGATTAGCTGTGATGGAATAGGATCATGAGGACATGTGGTAAGGTGAGAGGTTGATAGTAAAGTAGATACTTCATCCTCGGTTACAGGGTCAAAGGAGTCCATAGTGGAGGTGGGATTGGGGAAGGGTAAGGGCTGGGTGATGTCGGTTTGGGGAGAGGGTGGTGGGGTAGGGCCAAGCTGGGAGGAGAGCTCATTTCGGATGGTATCGATTTTATTTTTAAAATGGCTGGCAAAGTCATCAGCAGTGAGAGAGGAAGGGGCAGGAGGTGGGGGTGGGCGGAGGAGGGTGTTGAATGTAGCAAATAAACGTTTAGGGTTGGAGGACAGGTTTGATATTAGTGATGAGAAGTAGTGTTGTTTGGCAAGATTGAGGGCAGAGAAGTAGGAGCGCAAGGTAAACTTGTAGTGGAGAAAGTCTGCTGAAGTGCGAGATTTCCTCCATAATCGTTCTGCAGTGCGTGAGCATCTCCGTAGATAGCGTGTTTGTGTGGTGTGCCATGGTTGTGGGTGAGAGCGAGGGCGTTTGCTTGTGATTATGGGGGCAAGAGAGTCAAGGGTGGAGGTTAGCGTAGTGTTGTATTGTGAAGTGGCCATAAAAAATAACTGTATACCTTTTTCTAGCTTAATTTTGCTGTTAGTTTTCAAACATATATATATATTGTTCATTGTGCAGTGGTCCTTTCACTTTAGTTTAATGTGGGTTTATATTATAAGTAAAACTTTCACTGTAATGAAAACAAAGGAGGATAACAGATCAGATGTGTCATCTGCAGAGAGGATCAACTGCATTCCTGAGATACACCTTATATAGGAGGAGTGAGTAGAATTTATATGCCCATCTCCTAATACATAGAATCCAGGACACTGACCTCTCTCCTCCTCCTAATACACAGACACCGGGACACAGACCTCTCACCATCTCCTAATACATAGACACCAGGACACGGACCTCTCACCTCCTCCTAATACACAGACACCAGGACACGGACCTCTCACCTCCTCCTAATACACAGACACCAGGACACGGACCCGTCACCTCCTCCTAATACACAGACACCAGGACACAGACCTCTCACCTCCTCCTAATACACAGACACCAGGACACTGACCTCTCACCTCCTCCTAATACATAGACACCAGGACACGGACCTCTCACCTCCTCCTAATACACAGACACCAGGACACTGACCTCTCACCTCCTCCTAATACACAGACACCAGGACACGGACCTCTCACCTCCTCCTAATACACAGACACCAGGACACTGACCTCTCTCCTCCTCCTAATACACAGACACCAGGACACAGACTTCTCACCTCCTCCTAATACACAGACACCAGGACACAGACCTCTCTCCTCCTCCTAATACACAGACACCAGGACACTGACCTCTCACCTCCTCCTAATACACAGACATCAGGACACGGACCTCTCACCTCCTCCTAATACACAGACACCGGGACACAGACCTCTCACCTCCTCCTAATACACAGACACCAGGACACAGACCTCTCACCTCCTCCTAATACACAGACACCAGGACACGGACCTCTCACCTCCTCCTAATACACAGACACTGGGACACGGACCTCTCACCTCCTCCTAATACACAGACACCGGGACACGGGCCCCTCACCTCCTCCTAATACACAGACACCGGGACACGGACCTCTCACCTCCTCCTAATACACAGACACCAGGACACAGACCTCTCACCTCCTCCTAATACACAGACACCAGGACACAGACCTCTCACCTCCTCCTAATACACAGACACCAGGACACAGACCTCTCACCTCCTCCTAATACACAGACACCAGGAAACTGACCTCTCACCTCCTCCTAATACACAGACACCAGGACACAGACCTCTCTCCTCCTCCTAAAACACAGACACCAGGACACTGACCTCTCACCTCCTCCTAATACAGAGACACCAGGACACAGACCTCTCACCTCCTCCTAATACATAGATACCAGGACACAGACCTCTCACCATCTCCTAATACACAGACACCAGGACACAGACCTCTCACCTCCTCCTAATACATAGAATCCAGGACACAGACCTCTCACCTGCTCCTAATACACAGACACCAGGACACGGACCTCTCTCCTCCTCCTAATACACAGACACCAGGACACAGACCTCTCACCTCCTCCTAATACACAGACACCAGGACACTGACCTCTCTCCTCCTCCTAATACACAGACCCCAGGACACAGACCTCTCACCTCCTCCTAATACACAGACACAGGGACACGGACCTCTCACCTCCTCCTAATACATAGAATCTAGGACATGGACCTCTCACCTCCTCCTAATACACAGACACCGGGACACGGACCCCTCACCTCCTCCTTATACACAGACACCAGGACACGGACCTCTCTCCTCCTCCTAATACACAGACACCAGGACACAGACCTCTCACCTCCTCCTAATACACAGACACCAGGACACGGACCTCTCACCCCCTCCTAATACACAGACACCAGGACACAGACCTCTCACCTCCTCCTAATACACAGACACCGGGACACGGACCTCTCATCTCCTCCAAATACACAGACACCAGGACACGGACCTCTCACCATCTCCTAATACATAGAATCTAGGACATGGACCTCTCACCTCCTCCTAATACACAGACACCGGGACACGGACCTCTCACCTCCTCCTAATACATAGATACCAGGACACAGACCTCTCACCATCTCCTAATACACAGACACCAGGACACAGACCTCTCACCTCCTCCTAATACATAGAATCCAGGACACAGACCTCTCACCTGCTCCTAATACACAGACACCAGGACACGGACCTCTCTCCTCCTCCTAATACACAGACACCAGGACACAGACCTCTCACCTCCTCCTAATACACAGACACCAGGACACTGACCTCTCTCCTCCTCCTAATACACAGACCCCAGGACACAGACCTCTCACCTCCTCCTAATACACAGACACAGGGACACGGACCTCTCACCTCCTCCTAATACATAGAATCTAGGACATGGACCTCTCACCTCCTCCTAATACACAGACACCGGGACACGGACCCCTCACCTCCTCCTTATACACAGACACCAGGACACGGACCTCTCTCCTCCTCCTAATACACAGACACCAGGACACAGACCTCTCACCTCCTCCTAATACACAGACACCAGGACACGGACCTCTCACCCCCTCCTAATACACAGACACCAGGACACAGACCTCTCACCTCCTCCTAATACACAGACACCGGGACACGGACCTCTCATCTCCTCCAAATACACAGACACCAGGACACGGACCTCTCACCATCTCCTAATACATAGAATCTAGGACATGGACCTCTCACCTCCTCCTAATACACAGACACCGGGACACGGACCTCTCACCTCCTCCTAATACACAGACTCCGGGACAAGGACCTCTCACCTCCTGCTAATACACAGACACTGGGACACGGACCTCTCACCTCCTCCTAATACACAGACACCAGGACATGGACCTCTCACCTCCTCCTAATACACAGACATCAGGACACAGACCTCTCACCTCCTCCTAATACACAGACACCAGGACACGGACCCCTCACCTCCTCCTAATACACAGACACCGGGACACGGGCCTCTCACCTCCTCCTAATACAGAGACACCGGGACACAGACCTCTCACCTCCTCCTAATACAGAGACACCGGGACACAGACCTCTCACCTCCTCCTAATACACAGACACCAGGACACGGACTCCTCACCTCCTCCTAATACACAGACACCAGGACATGGACCTCTCACCTCCTCCTAATACACAGACACCAGGACACAGACCTCTCACCTCCTCCTAATACACAGACACCAGGACACGGACCTCTCACCTCCTCCTAATACACAGACACCAGGACATGGACCTCTCACCTCCTCCTAATACACAGACATCAGAACACAGATACCTCACCTCCTCCTAATACACAGACACCAGGACACGGACCTCTCACCTCCTCCTAATACACAGACACCAGGACACAGACCTCTCACCTCCTCCTAATACACAGACCCCAGGACACAGACCTCTCACCTCCTCCTAATACACAGACACCAGGACACGGACCTCTCTCCTCCTCCTAATACACAGACACCAGGAAACGGAACTCTCACCTCCTCCTAATACACAGCCACAGGGACACGGACCTCTCACCTCCTCCTAATACACAGACACCAGGACATAGACCTCTCACCTCCTCCTAATACACAGCCACAGGGACACGGACCTCTCACCTCCTTCTAATACACAGACACCGGGACAGGGACCTCTCACCTCCTCCTAATACACAGACACCGGGACACGGACCCCTCACCTCCTTCTAATACACAGACACCAGGACACAGACCTCTCACCTCCTCCTAATACATAGACACCAGGACACTGACCCCTCACCTCCTCCTAATACACAGACACCAGGACACGGACCTCTCACCTCCTTCTAATACACAGACACCGGGACAGGGACCTCTCACCTCCTCCTAATACACAGACACCGGGACACTGACCCCTCACCTCCTCCTAATACACAGCCACAGGGACACGGACCTCTCACCTCCTTCTAATACACAGACACCGGGACAGGGACCTCTCACCTCCTCCTAATACACAGACACCGGGACACGGACCCCTCACCTCCTTCTAATACACAGACACCAGGACACGGACCTCTTACCTCCTCCTAATACACAGACACCAGGACACGGACCTCTCACCTCCTCCTAATACACAGACACCAGGACACTGACCCCTCACCTCCTCCTAATACACAGACACCAGGACACGGACCTCTCACCTCCTCCTAATACACAGACACCAGGACACGGACCTCTCACCTCCTCCTAATACACAGACACCAGGACACAGACCTCTCTCCTCCTCCTAATACACAGACACCAGGACACAGACCTCTCACCTCCTCCTAATACACAGACACCAGGACACTGACCTCTCTCCTCCTCCTAATACACAGACCCCAGGACACAGACCTCTCACCTCCTCCTAATACACAGACACAGGGACACGGACCTCTCACCTCCTCCTAATACATAGAATCCAGGACACAGACCTCTCACCTGCTCCTAATACACAGACACCAGGACATGGGCCTCTCTCCTCCTCCTAATACACAGACACCAGGACACAGACCTCTCACCTCCTCCTAATACACAGACACCAGGACACTGACCTCTCTCCTCCTCCTAATACACAGACACCAGGACACAGACCTCTCACCTCCTCCTAATACACAGACACCAGGACACAGACCTCTCACCTCCTCCTAATACACAGACACCGGGACACGGACCTCTCACCTCCTCCTAATACACAGACACCAGGACACGGACCTCTCACCTCCTCCTAATACACAGACACCAGGACACGGACCTCTCACCTCCTCCTAATACACAGACACCAGGACACGGACCTCTCACCTCCTCCTAATACATAGAATCCAGGACACAGACCTCTCACCTCCTCCTAATACACAGACACCAGGACACGGACCTCTCTCCTCCTCCTAATACACAGACACCAGGACACAGACCTCTCACCTCCTCCTAATACACAGACACCAGGACACAGACCTCTCACCTCATCCTAATACACAAACACCGGGACACGGACCCCTCACCTCCTCCTAATACACAGACACCAGGACACGGACCTCTCACCTCCTCCTAATACACAGACACCGGGACACGGACCCCTCACCTCCTCCTTATACACAGACACCAGGACACGGACCTCTCACCTCCTCCTAATACACAGACACCAGGACACAGACCTCTCTCCTCCTCCTAATACACAGACACCAGGACACAGACCTCTCACCTCCTCCTAATACATAGAATCTAGGACATGGACCTCTCACCTCCTCCTAATACACAGACTCCGGGACAAGGACCTCTCTCCTCCTCCTAATACACAGACACCAGGACACGGACCTCTCACCATCTCCTAATACATAGAATCTAGGACATGGACCTCTCACCTCCTCCTAATACACAGACTCCGGGACAAGGACCTCTCACCTCCTCCTAATACACAGACACTGGGACACGGACCTCTCACCTCCTCCTAATACACAGACACCAGGACATGGACCTCTCACCTCCTCCTAATACACAGACATCAGGACACAGACCTCTCACCTCCTCCTAATACACAGACACCAGGACACGGACCCCTCACCTCCTCCTAATACACAGACACCGGGACACGGGCCTCTCACCTCCTCCTAATACACAGACACCGGGACACAGACCTCTCACCTCCTCCTAATACACAGACACCAGGACACGGACCTCTCACCTCCTCCTAATACACAGACACCAGGACACGGACCTCTCACCTCCTCCTAATACACAGACACCAGGACATGGACCTCTCACCTCCTCCTAATACACAGACATCAGAACACAGATACCTCACCTCCTCCTAATACACAGACACCAGGACACAGACCTCTCACCTCCTCCTAATACACAGACACCAGGACATGGACCTCTCACCTCCTCCTAATACACAGCCCCCAGGACACTGACCTCTTACCTCCTCCTAATACACAGACATCAGAACACAGATACCTCACCTCCTCCTAATACACAGACACCAGGACACGGACCTCTCACCTCCTCCTAATACACAGACACCAGGACACAGACCTCTCACCTCCTCCTAATACACAGACCCCAGGACACAGACCTCTCACCTCCTCCTAATACACAGACACCAGGACACGGACCTCTCTCCTCCTCCTAATACACAGACACCAGGAAACGGAACTCTCACCTCCTCCTAATACACAGCCACAGGGACACGGACCTCTCACCTCCTTCTAATACACAGACACCAGGACATAGACCTCTCACCTCCTCCTAATACACAGCCACAGGGACACGGACCTCTCACCTCCTTCTAATACACAGACACCGGGACAGGGACCTCTCACCTCCTCCTAATACACAGACACCGGGACACGGACCCCTCACCTCCTTCTAATACACAGACACCAGGACACAGACCTCTCACCTCCTCCTAATACATAGACACCAGGACACGGACCTCTTACCTCCTCCTAATACACAGACACCAGGACACGGACCTCTCACCTCCTCCTAATACACAGACACCAGGACACTGACCCCTCACCTCCTCCTAATACACAGACACCAGGACACGGACCTCTCACCTCCTCCTAATACACAGACACCAGGACACGGACCTCTCACCTCCTCCTAATACACAGACACCAGGACACAGACCTCTCTCCTCCTCCTAATACACAGACACCAGGACACAGACCTCTCACCTCCTCCTAATACACAGACACCAGGACACTGACCTCTCTCCTCCTCCTAATACACAGACCCCAGGACACAGACCTCTCACCTCCTCCTAATACACAGACACAGGGACACGGACCTCTCACCTCCTCCTAATACATAGAATCCAGGACACAGACCTCTCACCTGCTCCTAATACACAGACACCAGGACATGGGCCTCTCTCCTCCTCCTAATACACAGACACCAGGACACAGACCTCTCACCTCCTCCTAATACACAGACACCAGGACACTGACCTCTCTCCTCCTCCTAATACACAGACACCAGGACACAGACCTCTCACCTCCTCCTAATACATAGATACCAGGACACAGACCTCTCACCATCTCCTAATACACAGACACCAGGACACGGACCTCTCACCTCCTCCTAATACACAGACACCAGGACACGGACCTCTCACCTCCTCCTAATACATAGAATCCAGGACACAGACCTCTCACCTCCTCCTAATACACAGACACCAGGACACGGACCTCTCTCCTCCTCCTAATACACAGACACCAGGACACAGACCTCTCACCTCCTCCTAATACACAGACACCAGGACACAGACCTCTCACCTCATCCTAATACACAAACACCAGGACAAGGACCTCTCACCTCCTCCTAATACACAGACACCAGGACACAGACCTCTCACCATCTCCTAATACATAGAATCTAGGACATGGACCTCTCACCTCCTCCTAATACACAGACACCGGGACACGGACCCCTCACCTCCTCCTTATACACAGACACCAGGACACGGACCTCTCACCTCCTCCTAATACACAGACACCAGGACACAGACCTCTCTCCTCCTCCTAATACACAGACACCAGGACACAGACCTCTCACCTCCTCCTAATACATAGACACCAGGACACGGACCTCTCACCTCCTCCTAATACACAGACTCCGGGACAAGGACCTCTCACCTCCTCCTAATACACAGACACTGGGACACGGACCTCTCACCTCCTCCTAATACACAGACTCCGGGACAAGGACCTCTCACCTCCTCCTAATACACAGACACCGGGACACGGACCTCTCACCTCCTCCTAATACACAGACACTGGGACACGGACCTCTCACCTCCTCCTAATACACAGACACCGGGACACGGACCTCTCACCTCCTCCTAATACACAGACTCCGGGACAAGGACCTCTCACCTCCTCCTAATACACAGACACTGGGACACGGACCTCTCACCTCCTCCTAATACACAGACACCAGGACATGGACCTCTCACCTCCTCCTAATACACAGACATCAGGACACAGACCTCTCACCTCCTCCTAATACACAGACACCAGGACACGGACCCCTCACCTCCTCCTAATACACAGACACCGGGACACGGGCCTCTCACCTCCTCCTAATACACAGACACCGGGACACAGACCTCTCACCTCCTCCTAATACACAGACACCAGGACACGGACCTCTCACCTCCTCCTAATACACAGACACCAGGACACGGACCTCTCACCTCCTCCTAATACACAGACACCAGGACATGGACCTCTCACCTCCTCCTAATACACAGACATCAGAACACAGATACCTCACCTCCTCCTAATACACAGACACCAGGACACGGACCTCTCACCTCCTCCTAATACACAGACACCAGGACACAGACCTCTCACCTCCTCCTAATACACAGACCCCAGGACACAGACCTCTCACCTCCTCCTAATACACAGACATCAGGACACAGACCTCTCACCTCCTCCTAATACACAGACACCAGGACATGGACCTCTCACCTCCTCCTAATACACAGACACCGGGACACGGACCTCTCACCTCCTCCTAATACACAGAGACACGGACCTCTCACCCCCTCCTAATACACAGACACCAGGACACGGACCTCTCACCTCCTCCTAATACACAGACATCAGGACACAGACCTCTCACCTCCTCCTAATACACAGACACCAGGACACGGACCCCTCACCTCCTCCTAATACACAGACACCGGGACACGGGCCTCTCACCTCCTCCTAATACACAGACACCGGGACACAGACCTCTCACCTCCTCCTAATACACAGACACCAGGACACGGACCTTTCACCTCCTCCTAATACACAGACACCAGGACATGGACCTCTCACCTCCTCCTAATACACAGACACCAGGACACAGACCTCTCACCTCCTCCTAATACACAGACACCAGGACATGGACCTCTCACCTCCTCCTAATACACAGCCCCCAGGACACTGACCTCTTACCTCCTCCTAATACACAGACATCAGAACACAGATACCTCACCTCCTCCTAATACACAGACACCAGGACACGGACCTCTCACCTCCTCCTAATACACAGACACCAGGACACGGACCTCTCACCTCCTCCTAATACACAGACCCCAGGACACAGACCTCTCACCTCCTCCTAATACACAGACACCAGGACACGGACCTCTCTCCTCCTCCTAATACACAGACACCAGGAAACGGAACTCTCACCTCCTCCTAATACACAGCCACAGGGACACGGACCTCTCACCTCCTTCTAATACACAGACACCAGGACATAGACCTCTCACCTCCTCCTAATACACAGCCACAGGGACACGGACCTCTCACCTCCTTCTAATACACAGACACCGGGACAGGGACCTCTCACCTCCTCCTAATACACAGACACCGGGACACGGACCCCTCACCTCCTTCTAATACACAGACACCAGGACACAGACCTCTCACCTCCTCCTAATACACAGACCCCGGGACACAGACCTCTCACCTCCTCCTAATACATAGACACCAGGACACGGACCTCTTACCTCCTCCTAATACACAGACACCAGGACACGGACCTCTCACCTCCTCCTAATACACAGACACCAGGACACTGACCCCTCACCTCCTCCTAATACACAGACACCAGGACACGGACCTCTCACCTCCTCCTAATACACAGACACCAGGACACGGACCTCTCACCTCCTCCTAATACACAGACACCAGGACACAGACCTCTCTCCTCCTCCTAATACACAGACACCAGGACACAGACCTCTCACCTCCTCCTAATACACAGACACCAGGACACTGACCTCTCTCCTCCTCCTAATACACAGACCCCAGGACACAGACCTCTCACCTCCTCCTAATACACAGACACAGGGACACGGACCTCTCACCTCCTCCTAATACATAGAATCCAGGACACGGACCTCTCACCTGCTCCTAATACACAGACACCAGGACACGGGCCTCTCTCCTCCTCCTAATACACAGACACCAGGACACAGACCTCTCACCTCCTCCTAATACACAGACACCAGGACACTGACCTCTCTCCTCCTCCTAATACACAGACACCAGGACACAGACCTCTCACCTCCTCCTAATACACAGACACCAGGACACAGACCTCTCACCTCCTCCTAATACACAGACACCGGGACACGGACCTCTCACCTCCTCCTAATACACAGACACCAGGACACGGACCTCTCACCTCCTCCTAATACACAGACACCAGGACACGGACCTCTCACCTCCTCCTAATACACAGACACCAGGACACGGACCTCTCACCTCCTCCTAATACATAGAATCCAGGACACAGACCTCTCACCTCCTCCTAATACACAGACACCAGGACACGGACCTCTCTCCTCCTCCTAATACACAGACACCAGGACACAGACCTCTCACCTCCTCCTAATACACAGACACCAGGACACAGACCTCTCACCTCATCCTAATACACAAACACCGGGACACGGACCCCTCACCTCCTCCTAATACACAGACACCAGGACACGGACCTCTCACCTCCTCCTAATACACAGACACCGGGACACGGACCCCTCACCTCCTCCTTATACACAGACACCAGGACACGGACCTCTCACCTCCTCCTAATACACAGACACCAGGACACAGACCTCTCTCCTCCTCCTAATACACAGACACCAGGACACAGACCTCTCACCTCCTCCTAATACATAGACACCAGGACACGGACCTCTCACCATCTCCTAATACATAGAATCTAGGACATGGACCTCTCACCTCCTCCTAATACACAGACTCCGGGACAAGGACCTCTCACCTCCTCCTAATACACAGACACTGGGACACGGACCTCTCACCTCCTCCTAATACACAGACACCAGGACATGGACCTCTCACCTCCTCCTAATACACAGACATCAGGACACAGACCTCTCACCTCCTCCTAATACACAGACACCAGGACACGGACCCCTCACCTCCTCCTAATACACAGACACCGGGACACGGGCCTCTCACCTCCTCCTAATACACAGACACCGGGACACAGACCTCTCACCTCCTCCTAATACACAGACACCAAA